>JADBJO010002879.1:167500-217500 GCA_016801955.1 Conus betulinus
ACTGAGTAGATACTGTCACTTTTTGTCTGTTGGGCTTGATCCAGGATGAAGAAAGAATTTTTCAGAGTTGGTTTTACAGGCAAATCAAATGGTAGCCGCTAAATTGACAGCAATACCTCAGATAATTTGTGGACTTTCTGAATATGGCTGGAATGGTTTCAAATGTAGGTGAGAAGACTATATGAATATGGCTGGAAATACAATGGTTTCAAATGTAGGAGAGAAGACTATGAATATGGCTGGAAAATGGAATGGTTTCAAATGTAGGTGAGAAGACTACATGAATATGGCTGGAATGGTTTTACACATAGATGAGAAGACTGTAAGAATATGGCTGGAATGATTTTAGGCATAGGTGAGAAGACTGTAAGAATATGGCTGGAATGGTTTTACACATAGATGAGAAGACTGTAAGAGTTCGGCTGGAATGATTTTATGCATAGGTGAGAAGACTGTATGAATAGTGCTGAATGGTTTTACAAATAGGCGAGAAGACAGTTAGAATATGGCTGGAATGGTTTTTTACCCATAGGTTAGAAGACTATGAATATGGCTTCAGGGGTTTTACACGTAGGTGAGAAATAGGTGACAGTGACTTAGCTAGTTTAGTGACCCATCACCCTGCTGAATCTGCTGTGTGTGTTGACCGCAATGGTCAGTCCTACACATCAGCAGCAACACACAAACATGTACACATCTGAGTTCATCCAGTGCTAGATTGTTCTTAATGGTTACCAGACTAAACAGGTCACTTGGGGTTAAAGAAGGCTACTCACTGTGTGCATAGCTTTCTTCGGCAGTCTGGCAGACTTCTTCAGTGTAACTGCTGGGTTGAGAACTGGATTCAGTGCGCACTGCCATGAGCGAACTCACGACAATGTGACTGAATGAGTGAGAGGAATACACCGATGGCAGGTTGTGTCGGCCCCATCATGGTTAATGTTGTTAGCAGATTCAAAAGCCTAGATTGGTCTTGTTTGCATATATGTGATTTGGACTAGTAGTTTAGAAACACATAATTCACACAAAACCCCAGCTTGACCAATGCTAGCCAAAATGAGTCTTCTTGTTTTGTACATTGAAGTTAAAACTTAGTTGTGCGTGAATGTGTTGAAAAGTTTGGACTGCACTGTAACTCCATTCGTTAGCGTAATATTTGGCCAGTGGTGAAGGTATGTAGCCAAGAGAAGTCACCTGGAGCCTTTAAGGGAAGGGGCAAGTAGAAAAGGTCTGGATATATCTGCTGACATGTCTTGCCCTGTCCACAGTGCTGCTGCTTTTTCATGGCATCAGAGAACAGCTCTAACACAGACGCCATTGTCATGATGCAACTTGTGACCCCGAGATAACACTGTTAGTTGAACTTGATTGTTTAGATTTTTTGTTGACCCTTGTGGTTGCTGTATGCACTGCTGGGTGTTTTGCATGGAAATGGTGTACATGCTGCTTGGCGACTTGCTGTGAAACCAATGCAGGGGAAGATCAGTGCTTTTAGCATTTAGTTTTTAAAGAGCCTTGCAGAACTCTTCATTGGAAAATACCATATTGAACTCACATTTAGTTTTAAAGAGCCTTGCAGAACTCTTCGTTGGAAAATACCATATGAACTCAACTTCCTACAGTGTATAGATGGGAGTTTCCTTCACTCACTGAATACATACGTTTTTGCTGTTGACTGATTTTTGCTGCACATTTTTTTGTTTTTGTTTTGTTTTTGCAGCTTTTTAGGGATGGTGAACAGATTTTGACCAGCAGTTCCATTTTCATGTCTCGATACAGAGAACACCAAGGTGCAAATGTAACCAGGTAGACAATGATCCAGATGCTGACCGTGACGGTGTGGAAGAGTTTGTACCACCTGGCAGGGACACCCTTAGTGACAGTGATGGCGACTAGGCTTTTGAATCTGCTATCGAAAGTGGCATGTCAGGGGAATTAAGGATGGTTGAAACAGATAAAATGAAAGGGTGTCAGTGTGATATCATAGGATGTGTACCAGCAGAAGTAAAATGTATACACAACAAATTTTGTTTACTTTTAAAACAATGCTTGGATGAAAACATTGAGTTTAGTTGTCAGGAAGTTAAGCTCTTGTAAAATGATACCAGCTCCCCCCCCCCCCCCCCCCCCTTTCCAGTCCATTCACTCCTACAGCTCTGCTGCATTACTGCTTTTCAACTGCAGTGTAGTTCTGAATGACCAGTTCACTGTTTGTTGATGGTTTGACAGTCAGTGTGTCAGCTTTAGGATTGTCATAGTCTCTCACTGTAAGTTACATCAGATTATCACTACAACACTCATACTTAAATACAGAGCTTCTTCAACTTTCAATACAGAAACAGTTATCATGTTTTCACAGTTACATAACATTTTCACAAAAATGATCATGCTTAAATGCAAGTCATCTTCAACTTTCAGTAACGAAACAGTTGTTATGTTGTCACAGTTACATAACTTTATCACTACAACAATCAAGCTCAGATGCAAATCATTTTCAACTTTCAGAAAAGAAATGATTGTCATGTTTCAGTTACATAACGTTATCACCACAGTAATCATTCTCAAATACAAATCATCTTAAGCTTTCACTAGAGAATGTTCCTGGTGGAAAACAGTCAAGAGCAAACAAGTGTGTGCAAGATGCAGCAGTTGTGTGGAAGATAATCTCTCCTAAAGTGAGAACTACTTCAATATCATGTTTGTACTGTGGTCTGCTTTTTACATGGGCGAGCATTGCAAAGAAAACTCAAGAGATGTGACAGAATGGAAACATAAAGAGCTGTATCATGTTAGTAAAGAGTGAGTGACTGCCAAACATTTCATTTCAGATCTTTATGTTTGCTTCACATTGTTTGACGAGGGTGAGCATGGAGCTTAATTTGCTGATATTGGTTCTGCTTTTGTTTCTGCTTGGTCCAAGTCACACAAGAGTTAAAAAAAAAAAAAAAGTCTTGTGCCCAAACAAGCATGGAACAGTGTTTCCTGGGTTTTCAGTTTGACGTTTTTACAGGAAGTATGTTTTGAAGCTGTTTTGCAGGGGCTTTTGTTTTACAACTCAGTTTAAAGTTGGGAAATATGCTGGCTGGATTTCACATTATGAATGGAGAAACAAAGACGTGGCCTGTAGCTGGCTTGAAAATGAAATAATGAGCCAGAATGGGATGGACACGTTTCAGAGTCTGAGCATGGTTAGCAGTGGGGTGGCATGTTCAAGTGAAAGGAAGCAGCACCCGGCCAGTCAGCTGGATCACTCTGCCACTTAGGTGGAGATGCATTGAATTTGCTGTAACCTGTGGATTCAATCATGGGCTTTTTCTTTTTTAATGAGATATCCGTCAATTGAACCAGGTTTAACGTATTGTGTGACATGGGTGGTAAGCAGAGTCATTTTTGTTAAACCTTGGGTTTTTGTTTTTCGTTAATGATTTGCGAAAAAAAAAAAAAAAAAAAAAGAGAAAAAAAGATCTTGTTTCATTATTATAGCCCCTGATTGGCACTGCTCACCTGCCTCCTGTTCCAGTTCCATCATGATGCACAGCCACACCCCGATCTGTTCTGGTGCGTCCCACTCCCAGCACCACAGTCAGCTGGCAGTAATCGGTATCACGTCATGGCCATGGGGCAACCCGCTGCAGAAGATGCTGCATTGCTGCCAGGGCAGTTTGCTGGTGCCCAGTGGGGCCTGTTCTGATCCAACGTGTGCAGGACACCACCTTAGCCATCATTACTGAGGGTTATAATGGCTTAAAATGCTAAACTTGCAAAAGTGAGTGTTTCCCACCTACACGTCCATCCAACAACACTCTCCAAGAAGTTGCAGACAGTGGTGGCTTTGGCATAGAGTAACGCCAAGCACAAGTGTGGACGGGAAATCCAGACTGCGGGCAGGATGAGAGCAGGGCCTGGAGGGCTGTAAAAATGTTCGTGACACTGCGTGGTGTCAGGAAGGGTCACACAAGTCCTTCGTCAAACTGTGTCCAAACGCACCAGGCGCCATGAGGAAGTGTGTTTGTGTTGCGGACTCCTGGCTGGGAGGTCGTGGGTTTGATTGCCATCAGAGTCATGTGGGAATTTTTCTGCCCTGACCGGCTTCTACCCGGAGTGGAGTTTGCTACAGGCTCAATTTGGAAGACTGGGACCACACAGTCGAGTTTCATCCACTTAATGAATGTGTTTTCTGAGAGTGTTGCTCAAATTTCCTGACCAACACTGCAGGTGTCTATATTTCTCAGGCCTGGTTGATGCCAGGATATGTTATAAAAGTAGGTGTAGAGTACAGCCCTGTTATGCAGCCTTAGACCAGAATGGAAATCCGTTGCATCATCTTCTTCAGCATCATCATTCTCATCAATCAGCATTAAAAAAGAAAATGTCTCAAAATTCTGTGGCCCTTCCTGCCCTGCTCTCATGGTGACCTCAGTTTTGATGTCCTCTCCATGTCTGTGGGATTGGGAATGATCTGTCAAGGTCACCAGTATCGGCAAGTAATGGAGGCTGTTGTTGGACGGACGTGGTGGTGCCTTGGAAGGGAGAGCTCCACGACTAAGCAATTTCTGTGACAGTAGGGGGCTTAGTAGGTGGAGTCCTGCATATGTTGGATCAGAACAGGTACCACCGAAGTGACTTGGCAGCAGTGCAATGTCTCCTCAGTGGGTTGCGTCTTGATGACTTGACATTGACTGCTGCTTGTGGATTGCTGGTGCTGGGGGATGCTGCGGGCCGGGTTGGGCTGTGGCTGTGGACAGGGGGCTTGGAATGAGTGGCATGGAGGCAATGCCCATGAGGTGGTACATTAGATGGAACAGCAAAAAAAAAAACAAAAAACAACAAAACAAAACAAACAAACAAAGGTGTCCAAAGCTTTAGTTCAGTGCCTACAGGGTAAAGAGTAGTAAAGTCAGTATATGTAGTTCATCCATAGAGACATGATGATTAATTGCCGTGCTCAGTACACATGGTTCATCCCTGCAGACATGATTCATTTCCTTACATCCATAGTACATGTGGTTAATTGCCTTGCCAGTACACGTGGTTCATGAGACATGATGATTCATTGCCTTGCTCAGTACATGTGGTTCATCCCTACAGACATGATTATTGCCTTGCTCAGTACATGTGGTTCATCCTACAGACATGGTGATTCATTGCCATGCTCAGTACATGTGGTTCATCCATACAGACATGGTGATTCATTGCCTTGCTCAGTACATGTGGTTCATCCCTACAGACATGATGATTCATTGCCATGCTCAGTACATGTGGTTCATCCCTGCAGACATGATGATGATTCATTGCCTTGCTCAGTACATGGGGTTCATCGATACAGACATGATGATTCATTGCCTTGCTCAGTACATGTGGTTCATCCCTACAGACATGGTGATTCATTGCCTTGCTCAGTACATGATGGGGTTCATCGATACAGACATGATGATTCATTGCCTTGATTCTCAGTACAGTACATGGGTTCATCCCTGCAGACATGATGATTCATTGCCTTGCTCAGTACATGGGGTTCATCCCTACAGACATGATGATTCATTGCCTTGCTCAGTACATGTGGTTCATCCCCACAGACATGGTGATTCATTGCCTTGCTCAGTACATGATGGGGTTCATCGATACAGACATGGTGATTCATTGCCTTGCTCAGTACATGTGGTTCATCCCTACAGACATGATGATTCATTGCCTTGCTCAGTACATGTGGTTCATCCCTGCAGACATGATGATTCATTGCCTTGCTCAGTACATGTGGTTCATCCCTACAGACATGGGATTCATTGCCTTCATCATGGGGTTCATCCCACAGACATGGTGATTCATTGCCTTGCTCAGTACATGTGGTTCATCCCCATACAGACATGGTGATTCATTGCCTTGCTCAGTACATGGGGTTCATCCCTACAGACAGACATGATGATTCATTGCTTGCTCAGTACATGTGGTTCATCCATACAGACATGGTGATTCATTGCCTTGCCTTGCTCAGTTTAATTTTTGCAGTTTAATTTTGCTTGATTTTTCTTTTGCTTGGCTTGACTACTTTATTTCTTGGTCTTGATTTTTTGTTTCATCATTAATATTATGTTTTCTCTCAGCTCATTGATTTATTTTATTTGTTGTTGGTAAAAACAGGTACTGTGTTTTGGAGTTTTGATTTTGATTTGTTGTTATTGTTTCAGTTTGTTTGAAGTGGTGATTATTTTGTGATGCACTGTGATTTCACCACTGCTTAGCTGTCCTAAGATTCCTTCTTAGATAATGAAGAGCAACTTTTGAAAAAAAAAGAAAAAAGAGGTGAATGTAAGCATCGTGCAGCAATGAAAAAAAGAAAAGAGGTGAATGTAAGCATCGTGCAGCAATGAAAAAAAAAAAAAAAGAGGTGAATGTAAGCATCGTGCAGCAATGCAATGAAAAAAAAGAAAGAGAGGTGAATGTAAGCATCGTGCAGCAATGAAAAAAAGAAAAAAGAGGTGAATGTAAGCATCGTGCAGCAATGAAAAAAAAAAAAAAAAAAGAGGTGAATGTAAGCATCGTGCAGCAAGAACACTAAGTGCAGTGTATTTTTTTGTTTCTGTTTTTTTTTTGTTTTTTTTTTTTTTTTTTTTTTTACATTTCATCTGTTCATTTTTTTAAAAAAGAGATTTTATTCTGGTAAACCACATTTTAAAAGAGACCATTTGTGACAAGTTATTTTCAGATGCCCATGAGCAGTTAAATGTAGGGAGTAAGATTTAAAGTGTGGGCCATTAATCCCTCGGTGTATGAAACTGAGAGTCTGATGTAGAATACTGGATAAACTGTGAAAGGAGATGCCTACAGTATGGAAATCAACGGCCTTTTAGTTTAGTGTGCACAGTGTGTTCCAAGCAGGTGGTACTTGAAGGTGATCATTCTGAAATGTCTCCCAGGGTAAATAATTTACAGTGACCACGCTTTAGGCGAGAGTGTATCCGTCTTTTCCAACTGCAACACCCACCCCTTTAATTTCTGCACAACTTAAAGTTGTCAAGATCATTTCATTGGTTGTGAAACAAACAAAAAAAAGTACTGAAAAAAAAGTGTTTTTTGGGCATGACGCTCCATTGACCATACTGAATATGAGAAGTATTGGAACAACAGAAGAAACAATGGTAAATCCTCTTCATACACATTCTCTGTCTGTCTCTGTCTGTCTGTCTGTTTGTCTGTCTGTCTGTCTGTCTCTCTCTGTCTCTCTCTCTCTCTCTCTCTCTCTCTCACACACACACACACACACACACACACACACATACACATAATAATTTTGTTTTACAAATTGTAGATTTTGCTAAAGAATATGTGGTGTTAAGATGGTGATTTCTTAATGACATAACTCTTAGCCTGTTTTTTTAAATTTGATTTTGTTTTCCAGTTTCAGATTACAGATTTTTTTGAAGAAAAAGTTTTCATTTTTTCCCCTGTTCTTTCAGTGTGACAGCCTTAATGTGGCAGCTATAATTTAGCACAGGATTGTAAATGGATGTTCCCTTCAAAAAATATTATTGGTTGTGTGCATTTTCTTCTTATGTGTAAAGCTTTTTTTGTATGAATGATCTATTCTGAGAGTTGACTTCAGCAAGGTGACAGCCCTGATATGGTTCATTGCAGTGGGCTGGGCTATAGGCAACATCATCAGTCTTGTTATATCTCCCTCCTATTCTTGTTGTCAGAGCCAGGCAGCCAGCACCAGAAGCTGGTCAGTCAGATCATCCGGCAGAAGAACCTGGGGCCTCCGAAGTCCCAGTCTGGGTCCAAGAACACCCAGGGGCCATTCAAGTCTCTGGGACAACTTCAAGGAGAGTGTGCGCCAGGTGCTTCAACATCAGACAGAGGGCGTTCTGCTGGACCACTTTCCCCATGTGTATGAGGTAAGGTGGAGAGCTAGAGACGTTTGATGGTTCTGCAAGATCATTTTCCCCAGGTGTTTGAGGTGAGGAGGAGACACATCTGATGGTTCTTCTGGCCTGGTTGTGTGTTTTCCCCAGGTGTATGAGGTAAGGTGGAGGGACGTTTGATGGTTCTGCAAGATCATTTCCCCCCAGGTGTTTGAGGTGAGGAGACATCTGATGGTTCTTCTGGCCTGGTTGTGTGTTTTCCCCAGGTGAATGAGGTAAGGTGGAGAGACGTTTGATGGTTCTGCAGGATCATTTTCCCCAGGTGTTTGAGGTGAGGAGACATCTGATGGTTCTGCTGGACCACTTTCTCAGGTGTATGAGGTGAGAGAGAGTGAAACATCAGATGGTTCTGCTGGACCACTTTCTCAGGTGTATGAGGTGTGAGAGAGTGAGACATCAGATGGTTCTGCTGGACCACTTTCTCAGGTGAGAGTGAGAGAGAGTGACACATCAGATGGTTCTGCTGGACCACTTTCTCAGGTGTATGAGGTGAGAGAGACATCTACTGGTTCTGCTGGACCATTTTCCCTTAGGTGTGTGTGGTGAGGAGGAGAAAGGCCTGGTTGTGTGATCCTTGTCCCCAGGTGTATGAGGTGAGAGAGGGACACGTCTGGTTCTGCTGGATCACTTTCCCCAGGTGTATGAGGTGAGGAATAGAGACGTCTGATGTTTTTTTTTTTGGCTGGTTGTGTGATGATTTTCCACAGGTATGGGGTGAGAAGGAGACATCTGATGATTTTTCTGGCCTGGCTGTGAATGTCTGTAGGTTACCGTTTAGGTGACCTTTACTTTGTTGCTGGGACAGCACTGCCTTGTTTGTCTGCTTTGTTGGTCGAAATTTGTGGTTTTACATGACTTCTGTGTGTTTAGAAATTTGTTTGCAGGTTTGTGTTGTGTGGTGTGACATACTTGCGGCTAACGCCAGAAATAGGGTCACCGTGTGACAAAGGTCAGCGCTGAGTCACTGCTCTGTCAAATAACGGAGAGAAAGCAGACAGCTGTGTCATAAGATTTGTTTAATGCACATGACACATATGGTATACTCAAAATATTGAAAAATGATTTTTTGGTTTTTTGCAGTTGGGTTTTGTCATATTCAAAATAAACATCCTTAAAAAAAAGTCTGAACTCCTTAAAGTAGATATTACTGGTGCTACTCACACATCCGTGTTTGCGAACATCAGTGTTTTTGTAATCCTACTGCTGTGACTGTTTTTAACAAATTGTTGTGTGTCTGTGTTGTTGTGTGTCTGTGTGAGGATGGGGTGAGCCGGCAGTAGAGGGACTTGAAGACTGTGTGACCTTGGACCTGTGACCTTGGTGTGTGCAGGAGATGACGGGCCACCTGCTGGACCCCACGGCCTTTGGGCATGATGACATGGTCAGCCTGCTGCTCTTTCTGGCGGAACAGGATGTGCTGACCATGAACTATGATGGAAGAGGTATGGCTGTCTTTGGCTGCTGCTCTTTGACCTTACGGCGAAGTGGGGTCTCTAGCCCTCTAACCACCAACACTGGGTTTTCTTTTAATATGCATTTTGCACCTCAACACTGAAAGTATGTTTTAAAGTGCGACAAATTGATGAAGTTCGGGTATTCGGTTTAACCCGTAAGTTTTCTTTTTTTTTTCACCTAAAAGTCATCTTGCAATCATCAGTTCTTTTTAACTTCAAATGAAGTGAAGCAGAACCTTTGAATTTGGTAATTTTTCAAGAGGGATCAGTTTGAAAACATTTTCAGATCTAAATCAAGCCACATCTGGTATGAAAATACAGATTGAATGCAGTTTGTTGCATGCTTGTCTGTCAGTGGGTTGTTGATATTTACCACTGACCTGTGTAGTCAGTTACCTCTTTTCAGAAAGTCTGTGTTAGGCCTGTAAGCTTGACGGCAGCTCCACAGGTTGTCTCACACACTGTTACTGAAAGGTTCATGGAAGAGCAGACACACTGATGCAGTCAGTGTGGCATCTTTGGCGTCATATTATCTGTCATTGTGTTGAATGGACAGTTGCCTATCACTGTCAAGTACAGTCACATAGGAGTTGAAAAGTGTTGGTGTTGATTTGAAGCCCAGTGCAAATGGCGGCTTCTTCTACAGCTGTTTTCCTCAAACATGCATCTTAATGCCCCAAACTTCCCAGAATTCCATGTAGCATCGAAATGGAGGGTCACCTCAGAGAGGTGGTATGGGACGGAATGGTTGTTATCTGGTGGTAATGGCCAATCAGTGGTAGCGGGAAGAAGGGGAGGTAATATCTTCTTCTTAAACAACAAAAAAAAGACATGAGTAGATGGCTGCAGGTTCACCCCATAATAGCGCACTTGTGACATGATGGCAGGGGGAGGAGTGGGGGTCTGGGAAAACAGGTGAGTGTGTGTGTATGTGTGTGCACCTGGATTGCTAGAATTCAATGGAGCAGACTAAAGGGAAGGGAAGGGGGAACGGGGAACCCACGAGAGAAGTGGGAAGCCTGTTCTGTATATATGTATGTATATATGTATTGTTGTTTTCATTACATATTTTAGTGTCTGCATTGTGTATTTGACAGTTATTGTTATTTTCTACTCCATGTTATTCATGAATACGAATTTTTTTCCAAACAAATATTGACTCGTGCACACAACGTACACTTTCAGCATAAGTACTGAAGTGCCCTCAGACAGACATACACAGTGCACACACACACACACACACACGCACAGTGTACACAAACACACACATGCACACAGACACACACTCAATCACACACACATGCACACACACGCACACAGGCACACACACACGCAGGCACATATGCATGCACACACGCATGCACTGATGAATTGCTAAGATGCTGAAATGACGTGCAAAGACACAGGTCAGTCATTCAAGTCTGCCTATCTGTAAATGGAGATTTGGGGAGTTTATCGAGTAATCATTGGGTTTATTTATTTACCTTTTTTTTTTTTTTTGAAGCATCTTTAAGTGGATGAAAGAAAAACAGAGCGTTGAACAGTGTGAAGCATGGATCTTGACAACGTTGGTATGCAGAATCTTTGTCACCAGAGTCCACACGGCTAATTGGAGTGAGCAAGTCCGGCATGCGCTGCTTTGACCTTCTGAAGGATGCCTACAAGCCTCATCCTAATCACGTGAGTGCAAGCAACAGGGCGGCTGGCGTTTGATCACAGTTCTAGTTGGAACGGAGTCTGTTTCTCACTATGGTGGGGGAGTCATGACCACGGCTGCCAAGTTGATGACTATGATGAACCTTGGGGGAGGGGGGGTTATGCGTTTAAGTCATTTTGGAATGTTTTGAAAAAAAAAAAAATTTTTTTTTCCTGTCTGTCCCCCCCATTTCCTATTCACCTCCCATGAATCCTTTGTGCACTTTCTTGAAAATCCCAAAAGTTTTACAGGTGATCCACTAATCAATGGCTTTATGTAGCCATGTTTGGGTTTTTGTGTGTGTGTGTGTGTGTGTGTGTGTGTGTGTGTGTGTGTGTGTGTGTGTGCGCTTCCCCATTTCTCTTCACCTCTCCCTTTTTTTTTTTTTTTTTTTCTTTTTCATCAATGCCACCATCTTTGTCATTATCATGTTGATATCATTAATAAGAAGCCTGGTTGAATTGCTGGTTATTCAAATGCATTTTTGTTTTTGGCAGTTCTAATATTGGTCTTGAGAGGTCGTTGGATGTCATGTTGCAGGGCACGAGGACAAACCAGAAAATACCGGACGGAGTTGTGGGCCCTGGCCGCTGCTACCCACCGGCGACCATGGAGGGGGTGGAGAAGGGGGGAAGGTGTGAGGTTCATGTGTCCAGCGTCAACGCCCCCAACCTCTTCTGGGTGCAGAAACGCTGTGACATCCGTCGCCTGGATGACCTCATGGACTCCTTAGAGTGAGTTGGAGACACTTTTTGTTTTGTTTGGATTGAACTCATATGATTGTAGTCAAGTGCCTGTGGTATGATAAAATAGGGAGTGGACAGCAAAACTTGATAGAAGTCTGGTACTTATGGGGTGATAGGAAATTGGCGACCTGCGTGGAAAATGTACTGATGTGATTGTAGTCATGTACCTGTAGTGTGACAGGGAGTGAGTGACCTTTTCAGGGAAATGTAAAGATTTGATAATAGTCAGGTCCTGTGGTGTAATAGGGAATAGTCAGCCAGTTTGAGAAATGAAGTGATTTGATATCAGTCAGGTACCTGTGGTGTGATTGGGAGTGGATGACGTGTTGAGGGAATTTCCTAAATTTGTTGCTGTTGGGTACTTCTAGAGGTGAGATAGGGAGAGAGGGTAGTCTGTTTGGGAAATGTGCTAATTTGATAGCAGTCAGGAGCCTATGATGTGATGGGAGAGTGGACAACATCTTTGGGAATATGCTGACTTGATTGCAGACAGAGAGGTGAACAGGTGCTATTTTGTTTTAGTTTAGGTGTTGCTAAACCACACAGCTGAATGCCATGTAGGCTAGAAAGATGGAATAGACACTGTCCAACTTTGATTTAAATTTCAGGTTATAAGTTGTGTTTTGTTTTGTCAGACCTTGTGTTAATATTCAAATGTTCCATAAAATGGACAAATGCTCACCGTTATGGATGTGCGTGTGTGTGTGTGTGTGTGTGTGTGTGTGTGTGTGTGTGCATGTGTGTGTGTGTGTGTGTGCGTGTGCAGGGAAGAGTACTCTGTGGAGGCAAACAAGTACCGCATGCCGCCCAGCCTGATGGGTGCACGGCCAGGTGTGTGCCGCCCTCTTTGAGGACAACGACTGGCACCGCGGCATCATCACTGGCACCCCTCCGAGGGAAAAAGTGCTGGTGAGACCCCTACTTATCTCCCCTGAAGTCTTGTAATGCTGATACTGCTAGAGACATGTACACTGCCCTCCAGTCCTGTAATGCTGATACTGCTAGAGACATGTACACTGCCCTCCAGTCCTGTAATGCTGATACTGCTAGAGACATGTACACTGCCCTCCAGTCCTGTAATTCTGATACTGCTAGAGACATGTACACTGCCCTCCAGTCCTGTAATGCTGATACTGCTAGAGACATATACACTGCCCTCCAGTCCTGTAATGCTGATACTGCTAGAGACATATACACTCCCCTGAAGTCCTGTAATGCTGATACTGCTAGAGACATGTACACTCCCCTGAAGTCCTGTAATGCTGATACTGCTAGAGACATGTACACTGCCCTCCAGTCCTGTAATTCTGATACCTCTAGAGACATGTACACTGCCCTGCCATTCCATTACGCATTTCGTGTAATTTATTACGCCCAGGTGATGAATCTTACGCTCTTACACATTTAGCCAAAAAAAATACTCCATTGAAAGTTAAAAATGCAAAACAAAACCAAAAAAACAAAAAAACTCCAAAAAAAAAAATCGGCTTATGTACAGACACGCACGGCGTCATGCGTATAACCAGTAATCATCAAGAAGCGTTTCCGGTCATGCGCAGTTCGTTTCACCATCTTTACCATTCAGCGAAGTTGGCGTCCTTTTGAAGTCCTGTAGCTACGAAAATGTCGAAACGTGGGAGCAGAAAGTTCTGGGCAAGATGCGAAAAAAAAAAAAAAAAACCTTGGTCAAAAGTCCCAAAAAGAATACTCGGAAAAATTCCCCTGCATACGACCTTTGGCTAAAAGTGTAAATTGTGCAAAGTGTACCACTTGCGAGTCTGACTTCACAATTTCCCATGGCGGATGTGAAGCGTCACCTTGAGTCACACAAGCACATCGATTCCTCTAACGTGCCGAATTCTTCCAGTATCACACACAGTTTTTTTCAGACTGTAGACACTTCAAACGAGGATGAAAAGAGGAAAAGGCTAATTCGGGCTGAAGCATTGGTGGCCGGATTTTTTGTCGAGTACATCATCGCTTTTAGCGCAGCCGACCATGCATCCCAGCTTTTTGAAGAAGCTTTCTTTCTAGATTCGGAGAATGTATATGTTGCTGTATCATAAGTTTGAAGAATGTCACATGAGCCATTTATTCGGGGAAAAAAAAAAAAATCATCTTCAGAACTTACTTCCGAATCATTGTTTATCATATCGGGAACCTCATCCCAGTCGAAATCTAGGTCACTCTAAGCTTCATTACCCAGCACTTTCACTAAGTCTTATGCCGTAAATCCTACAAATCACAGTATTTTCCCACGCCGCTCATTTCCGACACCCTGTCCACAGCCACGGCCCGGTCGGCCCCGCCGCAGCCCCGGCATTGGCAATCCACAGGCAGCAGTCAATGTCAATGTCAAGTCGTCAAGAGGCAACCCACCGGAGGAGACACTGCACTGCTGCCGAGTCACTTCAGTGGTGTTCAGTGGCGCCTGTTCTGATCTAACATACGCAGGACACCACTACTAAGCCCCCTACTGACGACAATAATTGCTTAGTCGCGGAGCCGGCGTGAGTGAGCTCTCCCTCCGGAGGGCGCCACCACGTCCGTCCAACGACAGCCCCCATGGACCGCCGATACCGGTGACCCCGACGGAACCAAACCAAGGCCACAGACGTGGAGAGGACATCATCGAACTGAGGTCACCATGAGAGCAGGGCATGAAGGGCCACAGAATTTGACTTTTTTTTTTTTTTTATGCTGATCGATGAGAATGAGGATGATTATGATGATGCTACGGATTTCCATTTCGGTCTGAGACTACATGACAGGGCTGTACTCTACGCTTCCTTTCATAATATATCCCGGCGTCAACCAGGCCCGAGAGATACAGACACCTGCAGTGTGTGGTCAGGAAATTTGAGCAACACTCTCAGAAACGCATCCATTAAGTGGATGAAACTCGACTGTGTGGTCCCAGTCTTCCCAACTGAGTCCGCAGCAAACTCACTCTGGGTAGGCCGGGAGTCCGCGACGCTAACCACTTCGCCACGGCGGCTGGTGTTCTCGCGAGACTTCCTTTTCTACTACAAGAAACATGGCGGCGCCCATTGTTGCCACGTGTTTTACTGGGCACTGGCAGGCGCTCAGCCTTTTGACCGTGTGATTTCCAGTTGGGCGCTAGCGGGTGCGTGCTTATAAAGAAGGTTAAGTCCTGTAATGCTGATACTGCTAGAGACATGTACACTGCCCTCCAGTCCTGTAATGCTGATACTGCTAGAGACATGTACACTCCCCTGAAGTCCTGTAATGCTGATATTGCTAGAGACATGTACACTCCCCTGAAGTCCTGTAATGCTGATACTGCTAGAGACATGTACACTGCCCTCCAGTCCTGTAATGCTGATACTGCTAGAGACATGTACACTCCCCTGAAGTCCTGTAATGCTGATACTGCTAGAGCCATGTACACTCCCCTGAAGTCCTGTAATGCTGATACTGCTAGAGACATGTACACTCCCCTGAAGTCCTGTAATGCTGATATTGCTAAAGACATGTACACTCCCCTGAAGTCCTGTAATGCTGATACTGCTAGAGACATGTACACTGCCCTCCAGTCCTGTAATGCTGATACTGCTAGAGACATGTACACTCCCCTAAAGTCCTGTAATGCTGATACTGCTAGAGACATGTACACTGCCCTCCAGTCCTGTAATGCTGATACTGCTAGAGACATGTACACTCCCCTGAAGTCCTGTAATGCTGATACTGCTAGAGACATGTACACTCCCCTGAAGTCCTGTAATGCTGATACTGCTAGAGACATGTACACTCCCCTGAAGTCCTGTAATGCTGATATTGCTAGACATGTACACTCCCCTGAAGTCCTGTAATGCTGATACTGCTAGAGACATGTACACTGCCCTCCAGTCCTGTAATGCTGATACTGCTAGAGACATGTACACTCCCCTGAAGTCCTGTAATGCTGATACTGCTAGAGCCATGTACACTCCCCTGAAGTCCTGTAATGCTGATACTGCTAGAGACATGTACACTGCCCTCCAGTCCTGTAATGCTGATACTGCTAGAGACATGTACACTCCCCTGAAGTCCTGTAATGCTGATACTGCTAGCGACATGTACACTCCCCTCCACTCCTATAAAGCTGATACTGCTAGATATGTGTACACTGCCCTCCAGTCCTGTAATTCTAGTACAGCAGGATATGTGTACACAAAGTGAGCGTTGTACTTGTCATAAAAGATGCTCTGCTTTTGAAGAAAAAAAGCTGTGAAACATTGCATGTTAAGTTTTTGTTTGTACTTGTATAAAGAAATGCTAAGTTGAATGTGGTTTAATGTGTTACTGTGGAAGTCGTGGCGGTGAGGTAAATGGTGGTGGTGGTGATGATGGTTGTTGATGGGTACAATTGTGAAAATGACAATATTGAACAGAAATGATCATGAGTATTGGTGAGAAAAGATGAAGAAGGCCGGTGAATCCAAGTAAAAGTGTTATTCAGTTACGCATGAAAGGTCGACTAGATTATCAAACACAAAAATGCACACAATGATAACAATAGTGACAACGTTGTGTGCACATTTTTTGTGAGATCAGCACTTCTTATTTCTGTCACAAGTAGTCTGATGACTGTTTCTTAAACAACACACACACACGCACACACACACACACACACACACACACACACTTTGCGCTTTGGTCTCTTTCAGCAGGTCTGAATTGTGAACATTGAATACAAGATCTGTGGTAACTGTCTCATCATGTTTGAAATTCGACTCCGGTTCAGGTGATTTTTCTAACAGCTGTATACTCAATGTTTGGATCTGTCGCTCTTCTTCATCCTTTTGGCAGATCTGACAGAACACAGCCTGCAAATCCTTCATTCTTTTGGCAGTCTCTTGGCACCTTCATTCCTTTTGGCAGTCTCTGACAGAACAGCCTGCAAATCCTTCATTCTTGCACCTTCATTCCTTTTGGCAGTCTCTGACAGAACACAGCCTGCAAATCCTCATTTCTTTTGGCAGTCTTCTTCTTTTGGCAGTCTCTGACAGAGCACCTTCATTCCTTTTGGCAGTCTCTGACAGAGCACCTTCATTCCTTTTGGCAGTCTCTGACAGAGCGCCTTCATTCCTTTTGGCAGTCTCTGACAGAGCACCTTCATTCCGCAGTCTCTGCACCTTCATTCCTTTTGGCAGTCTCTGACAGAGCACCTTCATTCCTTTTGGCAGTCTCTGACAGAGCACAGCCTGCAGATTCTTCATCCTTGCTTCGTAACTCCCCCAAGATTTCGGCCCAGCTGTTAACATCAGCGTTCAGGTTGAAACCTATTGAAATTTTCTGTTCTTCATATATACCTGTCCAAACAAAATATCCCATACTTGGCTTGTTCAGGTAATGTTGAAAGGAGTTCTCATGTGTGAAAATTTTCAGGAGAGTGGGGGGACAAGGTGTTTTTTCTTTTTCAAACAAGTCCGCGGCAAGCGGTGTGTGAGTAGAGTCAGCTGGTGGGAGCTCTTGTCTGTGGCTTTGTGGTACAGACACAGTTGTCTGCTGGTGTTCCCACAGAGGATAGGAGGGCAGGTAACTGCCTGCAGATGAACCACATTGAGAAACAGGCATGATATGGACTTGTTGGGCTTCTGTCCTTTACTGAAACACTGGAATGATACTCAGAGGGGAAAAAAAGGGATGCAGTTGGGAGTGCTGACTGGATTTTTTTTTTCCGGAATGAGTTACCCTGAATGGAAATTGAGAGTAAATGCATCCTTGATTGTGTGTGTGTGTGTGTGTGTGTGTGTGTGGTTTCTCAGTACTTATATTTATTCAGAATCCCCCAGTAAGTCCAATACAATTGTGGGCAATCATGTAGTGAAAACACACTTAACACAACATAGACGTCATTGGCTTTGAGTTTTGTGCTGTGGCTTCACTGTGTATGTGTGGTTTCTTAGTACTTATATTCATTCAAAATCCCCCAGTAAGTCCCAGATACAATTGTTAGCAATCTTTTAATGAAAGCACGCTTAGCCCAACATGGGTATCATTGGCTCCAAGTTTTGTGCCATAGTGGCACTTTTGAAGTATCACCACTAACTGTTCTCATAGTGGACTATTATATTACTAGCAAAGGGTTGATGAGTTGATAATGCTTTTTTTTTTTGGCTTTTTTTCAGGTGTTTTTTCAGGTGTATTTTGTTGACTATGGAAGCAGCAGCTCTGTGGATCCTGCAACCATCTGCTTTTTGATGTAAGTTTTCCTTGAATTTGTGAATTTTTTTTTCCCCCAATATTCCTTGCTATCATGCAGGTGATGGTGGTATATTGTGTTTCTCTTGCCCATCGAAAGGGTGGAATTTTCCCATTTTCAGTGCTCTACAAACTGTATCAAAGACAAGGTCAAGCAGAGTTGGAAAAAAGGTGGGTGAGGTCACATGCACTGCTGTGTTTCCCTTTGGGAAAAAGGTGGGTCGGGTCTCTTGCACTGCTCCATTTCCCTTTGGGAAAAAGGTGTGGGTGAGGTCACATGCACTGCTGTGTTTCCCTTGGGAAAAAGGTGGGTGAGGTCACATGCAGTGCTGTGTTTCCCTGGGAAAAAGGTGGGTGAGGTCACATGCACTGCTGTGTTTCCCTTTGGGAAAAAGGTGGGTGAGGTCTCTTGCACTGCTGTTTCCCTTGGGAAAAAGGTGGGTGAGGTCACATGCACTGCTGTGTTTCCCTTTGGGGAAAAGATGGGTGAGGTCACATGCATTGCTGTGTTTTCCTTTGGGGAAAAGGTGGGTCAGATCACAGTTGAAGAGAGGACAGGAACGATATTGTCACCCTCTCTGATTGGAGGACCATATCCACTCCTTGAGGGTATCCTCCACTTCCTGTTGATCAGGGCACCTTTGTGTCTGCCTCCATGGGTTTGATGTCTGTTCATGACACCACACTTTGTGCTCCCAACAGCGTCAGAGTGTCCAGGCTGATGCACAGGTTGGTTTGGGTATGGGCGAAGACTGCATGCTGGCAGTGGGCCTCCCTTGCTAAACAGTGGACATGGAGAAGCTGGCATGCATGGTGACAAGAGAGGGCGGCACAGTGCACTAAACAGCTCTCTGCCCTAGTGGTGGTTTGTGGATAGGATGGGACTCTTACAGGGTGAGTAGTGGGAATCTGAGTGGAGACACTGATCCTCTGCCCTGTGTGGTGTTGAAGGTGCTGAGGGGCTGTGCCCACTGCAGGAGGCTGATCCTCTGCCCTGTGTGGTGTTGAAGGTGCACAGGGGCTGTGTGTACTTACCCAGCAGGAGGCTGATCCACTGCCTGTGTGGTGTTGAAGGTGCTGAGGGGCTGTGTGTACTGACCCAGCAATAGGCTGATCCTCTGCCCTGTGTGGTGTTGAAGGTGCTGAGGGCTGTGTCTGCTGACCCAGCAGGAGGTTGATCCTCCGCCCTGTGTGGTGTTGAAGGTGCACAGGGGCTGTGTGTACTGACCCAGCAGGAGGCTGATCCTCTGCCCTGTGTGGTGTGTTGAAGGTGCTGAGGGGCTGTGTCTGCTGATCCAGCAGGATAACCCGTTTAGCCTCCCACAGGTGGCCAGCTAGGAACTGGATTTCTTTACAGCACGGCCAGTCCCCTTTTTTCCCCCCCACTATGGACCACCTTTGGCTTTAAGTTGTGTGAATTAATTTGTCTTGACTGTTCATGTTTTTTGTATGTGTGTGTTTCAGGGAGAAGTTTCTGTCTCTGCCTGTGCAGCAATGCAGGCCAAGCTGGCGTATTTGATGCCATCCAAAGATCAAAAGGTGTGTTAGATGGGTTAACGCCACTTTGTCCAAATTCATTACCACTTACCTGTTTGTGTCAACAATATACCCTTCAGGATTTAGATGATCAGCATGGTGTTTTGGTGTTTTTGGATTTTGGTGTAATTGAGAGTGGGGGGGGGGGGGGGGGGGGGGGGGGGGGGGGAAGCAGCTTGAAAGCTAGAAGGGCACTCAGAGATGGAAGACCTCTGCCAATGTTCAGTGATTTGGGAACATTATTTTTCCACCAGCGGAAGTAGTTGTACGTATGCAATGAGTTACTTCTGATTAAAAATTTTTTTTTTTTTTTTCTCATATACTGCTCAAAACATGTTTGACTTTATTTTTTCCAATAACACGGCACTGCACCCACCCAAACTTACTGAATTTGGTTGCATGCCTGATCAGTCAACTTGAATTTGATCAGAAATCAACTCGGTCTGTGTCATGCACATCACAGCGGTGAACTGAAATGTGTACATACTGCACAAAAAAAAAAAGGGTGCAAATCAAACAGGCCTGTGCAACAGAGCACATCTGAACTGCAGGAATACTGCAATGCACGTGCAACCCATGTCTTACCTGAACACAGGTCAGCTAGTTTTGAGAGACTGGTGGGCATTTATGCCTGTGTTTACGGCACTTTTGCAACCATGCCTCGGAGACAACGACTGAGTCCGGATGACCAAGGGCGGACAATTGCGTGGCTTCAGGAGGACGTGGGGGTGCGAGAGGTTGGTCGTCGACTGTCAGTCGCCCATTCAGTCATTCAGACTTTGAGAGACCGCTTCAACCAGACAGGAAGTGTTGCTGAGCGAAGAAGACGTCAGGACACCCAAGTTCCACCTCCAGGCAGCAGGACAGCTTTGTTGTCCTGTCGGCTCTGAGGCAGAGAACGGCCACTTCCGACACACTCAGGGGGCAGCTGCAAGCAGCCGGCAATGTCACCGTCAGTGACCAGACCATTCGGAACTGGTTGAGAGAGGCACACCTGCGCTCAAGACACCAGCCGTCCGTCCTGTCCTGACACCAGCTCACCGTGCTGCGTTTGGCTTGGGCCCAGCGTCACTTAGCATGGACCAGAGATCAGTGGGCAAGAGTATTGTTTACTGACGAGTCCCGCTTTGCCTTATCATTTCATGACGGCAGGAACCGTGTCTGCGGCGGCAAGGAGAACGCTATCACGATGGTCTCGTGAGCGAGCGTGATCGCTATGGTGGTGGATCCATAATGGTGTGGGGAGGGATGGCACGGAACTACAGAACCCCCCTGCACATGGTGCAAGGCAACCTCAACGGTGTGGGCTACAGGGATGGCATCCTGCAGCCCCTTGTGCTGCCAGCGCTGCAAGCTATTGGACCAGACGCGGTACTTCAAGACGACAACGCCAGACCTCACAGGGTTCGAGTCGTCAACAACTTTCTTCAGCAGCAACACGTGATCCACATGGACTGGCCAGCCTGCTCACCGGACCTTAATCCAATCGAGCACCTATGGGACGTGCTGGGCCGGCGACTTCGAAGCAATCATCCCCCCCCCGCCAGTTGACCTCAACCAGCTGTTCCAGTTCCTTGAGCAGGAGTGGCAGGCAATACCCCAGATGACTCTGAGGACTCTGACTCAATCCATGAGGCAAAGGTGCATCGCGTGCATCCACGCAAATGGCGGACACATGCGTTACTGACTGTTTTTTGTGTATCTCTGGCGCGTTCTGACTTTTGAAAAGATGGGTAGTGGACTTGAAAGTGACAAAACATGCTGTTCAAATCAATTTTGTCATTAATCTGTGTCATTGATGTTTTGATTAATGGCTGACGAAAAGTTCGAAAGCATTGTTTTTGGTTGTTTCCGTTCTGTTGTGAAATAGCGAGAGAATTTCCAAGTGGCCTTTCAATTGTTTTGAGCAGTATAATTGATTTGAACTCACATTTCGTGACGTTGGGCTGAAGTGTAATCCACTGGGTGCTTGTTTTTTCTTGCCATTTCTTTTTATTGTGGCCGTTCATTCTGACAGTATTCCTTGTCAGTACTGAAGAAGATACTGTAGGGATCTGTTCAGCACATGGACGAACTGCACACTTACAGGAACATTCATAGACCATGCT
The DNA here is from genome assembly GCA_016801955.1 of Conus betulinus. Classification (NCBI taxonomy): domain Eukaryota; kingdom Metazoa; phylum Mollusca; class Gastropoda; order Neogastropoda; family Conidae; genus Conus; species Conus betulinus. Next base: position 189,167 of record JADBJO010002879.1, read on the forward strand.
CTTTTGTACGTAGTCATGTGGTCATGTTTTCGCATACTTACGCTGGCACACACAGGCACATGGAGACATGCACCCACGTGCATGCTTTTAAATGGTTTGAAAGGAGGCGCCGCTGAAAACAGTCATAGATAACACAAGAAGTTCTGGTTTTCCATGCTGATATTTTGCTGGGATGGCACTCTCATTCATTTTTTTTTAATTAAAAAAATGTTACTTGTATTCGTAAAAAGATAAGCATAAACAACATAAGAATGTAAGAGAGAGAAAAATGCCTGCAACTTTCAGATCAAATGAGGTGATTTCTGTGTAAGTGGGGTGAAGCCATCCACAGCATACCTGATAAAGCTTAGTTGAAAAGAAGGTAGCAGCAGATTTGATTACCAAGTTCCCTACAAAGAGCCTTCGTACATTTTGAGGGAGAAGGGTAGGGACTACCCTGAAGCTGGGCAAAGAGGCAGTTATACAGCGAGTTGTGCGCGTGTGTGGTGTGTGTGTGTGTGTGTGTGTGTGTGTGTGTGTGTGTGTGTGTGTGTAGTTCATGGACGATATACAAATATTGCACGCACGTTTTTGGAAATGATGCTTTTCTGGTGCTAAAAGAAAGGATTTAAAATTTCTCCCTGTTTTTGTTTAACTCCTCTGAAGGTGATGATATCGACATGCAGGATCGATAATATTGTGAGAGTTAGAACACGCTCGCACACTCGCACGTTTGCGACACACACACACACTTTCTCTCTCTTTCCATGTCTCATCCCACATTCGTGAACACACACGCACACGCACGCACGCACATTTGCACGCACGCATGCACGCACGCACGCACTTCTGGGACTGCATTACTATGAAATGTGAAGCTTGGTGCTGACCAAGGCTGCCTGTTGTTGCCCAGACATTCAGCAAAGCTGCAAAGGAAGAGTTGCTGCGCCTGGTGATGCAGCGCCCCCTGCATGCCCTCATCTCTGACATTGAGGTGAGTGCTCTCCCTTGACATGGGCAGCAGGGCAGAATGAGCTTCTGTGGTTGCCTGGTCTTGGTTTGGTCAGCTACTGATACTATAGCCTCTGTTTAAAAACTGTGTGTTTGTGTGTATGTGTGTGTATGTAGGATTTAGAGTTCGTTTTTTTTTTTTTTTATTTAGTAACTGGTGTGCTGTTTGTGTGTATCGATTTTATTTATCTATGTTTTAAACGACAGATTGTTCTGCTGTGGTGTAAGTGTGTGTGTGCGTGCGTGCGTGCGTGTGCGTGCATGCACCTGCTTGCATGTGTGTGTGTTTGTGCGTCCACGTGTATGTGTGTGTGTGTGTGTGTTTTTTTAAGCAATCAGAGGTTAATCTGACAAAAAACTGGTTTGAATCGTCTTTTTTTTATATCTTCAGTTGGACATCTTTTCACCCAAGGTGATACTGAATTAAAAGAAAAAAAGGCTTTCACCATAAAACTGGGTAGACAATATAGAATGTAGGGGAGAAAGGGGGAACTGAGCGCGATTGATAAGATGTTCAAAACAGGACAGTGATCGAGACACAGAGATGGAAAATAAATGTTAAGTTTTACGAAAATGAGCATTAGAATGAGTTCCAACCAGAAAACAAGTCTGTCTGAGCATGTATGAGTCTCAATGTGCTTGTATATGTTGTGAGGCAGAGCCTGGTACTTTGTAGGCTGGTTGGTTGGTTTGAGGTGATAAGATTTGAGGGGCCGGAATAGCTCAGTTGGTAGAGCGCCAGACTCGTGATCCTGAGGTTAGGGGTTCGAATTTCGGTACAGGGGGATTTTTCCCTTGGAGTTAACATTGGTGCTGACTCCATTTCCCATACAGTCCTTCGAATGAGATAATAAAGCGTGGTTCCGTGTGTGAACACATGCACAATTTCTTGCACACACGTAAAATCCCATCACCAACTTTTGGAAGAGAAGGCCAGTTTGGCTGTTGGTATGGATGACACGTTACACATAGCATGCACTTTCCCCGAAGTTGGAGTATGGCTGCCTTAATGTGGGGATAATAAACAGTCATACACACAAAAGTGTCAGAATCTTCAACTCGGTGAAGTGGACACTCAAAGAAAGAAGAAAGAAGAGATAAGAAATCAGCATTTTGTGTGTGCAGAACTTGGTGCTGTCGCTGGTGCTGGTGGACACATCGGAGGTTCGGGATGTGTGCATCAATGACGAACTGGTTGACAGAGGGCTGGCGAGCTTCATCCCCCTGAGGACACCGCCGCCAAGGTCAGTGACTCCTGGGTGGAGGTGGAGAGTGCTGTGTTGGCCTGTGTGTCTTGTCTCCAGTGGGGGGAAGCCTGGGTGTGGTGTGAACTGGCTTTGTTGTTTGTGTGTGTGTGTTCCCTGGGTGTGTGTGTGTGCTGGCTATGTTGTTTGTGTGTGTGTGTTCCCTGGGTGTGGTGTGTGCTGGCTGTGCGGTTTGTGTGTTTCTTTAGCAGCGTGTTTGATGTTCATGTCATTCTGGGAGAAGAAGTGGTTGTTTGTGTGTTTCTTCAGCAGCGTGCTTGAAACTTCGTGTGTGTGGTGTGCTGGGTTTTCTGGCTGGGTTTTCTTTCTCCAACTGCGTGCTTAATGTCACGTCATTCTCAGAAGCAGTGTGTTTTGTGTGTTTCTTCACGTGCTTGAAACTTCTGTGGGAGAAGAATGTGCTGGGTTTTCTGGCTGTGTGTTTCTTCAGCAGCGTGCTTGATGTTCACGTCATTCTGGGACAAGGAGTGGGTGTTTCTTCAGCAGCGTGCTTGATGAAGGTCATTCTGGGAGAGGGAGGGGTGGAAGAGGAGCAGGGGAGGGGAGAAGATCTGGGGGGTGAGGGATCTGGGGAGTGTGGTGAGTGACGAGTTTAAGAGAAAAATGATTGAAATTAGCTGATGGTGAGTATTTGAAAAGAACCTAACCATGCTGCTACAGAGAGGGTTAATAGAAGCCATGATGTGGTGGGGGATGGAAGACTGAGTGTTTCGTGTCTGAGAGAGTGAAGGTGAGGTTACAGCAAAGAAAAAAAAAAGCTGACAGATTGTCGTTGTTCAGTGTTTGGCCATAGAGTGGAAGAAAATGGATGTAGTTCCACACTTGGGCTGGAAGCACAGGGCAGTGTGTGTGTGTGTGTGTGTGTGTGTGTGTGTGTCTCAGTTTTGGGTCTGTCATGATACTTTGGCCAGAGTGAGCTAACAAAGTGGTTGTAGCTTCCAACAGTGTAACATGATAAAGTGTGCTTGGCTGAACAGAGAGTAATAAGAAAAAAAGAATCCCTGTAGAGTGTATGTTCCTGTATTTGCTTGCGGTGGTTGTGGGGCAGGGTGTCGGGGGTTCAGTCTTGGTGAGAGTTGGACTCAAGTTGAGGCATACATTAAAGTGTCTGCACGATTGTTGATTTGAGCCAAAGTTGGCATCAGGCAGGGTTTGTGTTCATCACTCTTAAACATGAATTCTCTGCCCCACAGACAGAGGACAGCTGCCTGTTAGGCAGACTGCTCAGACACAGCTTCACATGTGATGGGTTTGATGAGTGGTGTGGATTTTTTTTTTTTTTTTTTTTTTTTTTAATTTAACAAAGAATATGACTTGAGAGTTGGATTCAATGCTAAGACAGCCAGATATGGCCTTTGTGGTGGTCTGGGCTCTAACAATGTTATCTCTTCAGCGTGATGTTTGAATTCTATAGAAAGCAGTCTGTGACTTCATATGGGACTGAAAGAATTCATGGACTGGGGGAACCTCTCCTTATTCAGCCCCCTCCCTCCCCCCCCCCCGGGCCGGGCAAAACTGGAGTGTAGGGGCACCCTCTGTTTTTACGCTGATTTTTCCCTGAGCAGCCGCTCTTGTCAAAATCCTCTCAACTGTGGTGGATAAGCAAGTTCTCTGAGGAGCACACAGTTTAGAAGTTTATTTAAGGTCATCTGAGTGCCTACCTTTAAATCCATGGGTCTCATGTGTGTGGCTGATAGGTCTTGTACAGTGCATGTTGCCAAAACTCCTGTGGTACAACTACAATATCCCGCTCTGTCATTGTTTCTCTTAATGACTGTCATTTACTGATTCTGAGGGAGAGAGTCAGAGGTCAACAGAGCTAGGTTGTGGTTGTTCCTTCACAGACAGACAGACAGACAGACAGACAGACACACACACACACACACACACACACACACACACACACACACACACACACACACACACACATGCTTTCGCACACATGTGTGAACTTGCCACTCGCTCGCTGTAAGCATGGTGAGATGCATTCATTCCCCTTGTCTCCCTGCAGCAGTTGTACACATTCCACAACAGACCACATGGTTTACTTTTGAAAAGACGGCTCATATAATTGTTCAACAAGTCCATGCGAAAATCTTATCACAGACAAAGCAACAAGACTAGAAACATCTGTAAATATATATTTTTCTAGAAATGACAAGGAAACGATGCCACATGCTATTTTCATGTTAAAGGATGATTGAGAGCAGTGCAGTTTGTTGTTCTCTTAAAAAAACAAAGATGAAAGTGCACAGTAATCAGCAGGCAAAGATTGTCTGATTTTATGTGTGTGTGTGTGTGTGTGTGTGTGTGAGAGAGAGAGAGAGAGAGAGAGAGAGAGAGAGAGGAGAGAGAGAGAGAGAGTGTTTGATTCTGTGTAAAAGAGAGGGAAGAGTGAGTGAGTGAGTAAAAGAAAGAGGGAGTAAGAGTTCAGAGAGAGAGAGAGAGAGAGAGAGAGTGAAGATATGAATTAGAAAGGACATTTTCTGTGTCATAAAATCATGTTTAATTGTAACACTAGAAAGGACATTTTCTCTGTCATAAAATCATGTTTAATTATAATACTAGAAAGGACATTTTCTCTGTCATAAAATCATGTTTAATTATAATACTAAACAACTAATTATCTAAATGCAGCCAAGTCAGTACAAAACGATGATAAAGAAATGAAGAAAAATAATTAAATGTAGTCTGCAATAGCTCCCAAAGGAGAACGTAGATAAGTACATGCGTGCTCACATTGGGTCGGTGGGTATGCATGCTTATGGTTAGGATGATCGGAATCAGTCTTACATTCATGCTTATGGTTGGGATGATTAGAATCAATCTTACATTCATGCTTATGGGTAGGATGATTGGAATCAATCTTACATTCATGCTTATGGTTGGGATGATTAGAATGAATCTTACATCGATGCTTATGGGTAGGATGATTGGAATCAATCTCACATACATGCTTGTAGTTAGGATGATTAGAATCAGTCTCACATACATGCTTATGGTTGGGATGATTGGAATCAATCTTGCATTCATGCTTATGGGTAGGATGGTTGGAATCAATCTCGCATATATGCTTATGGTTGGGGATGATTGGAATCAATCTTACATTCATGCTTATGGTTTGGATGATTAAAATCAATCTCACATTCACAGTAATCACTGTGTTGATCTTGCTGTGTGTTGTTTGTGTGGTGGTCTTTAACGTGTCTGTCCTCATCCAGTGATTACTGTGTTGATCGTGTCTGTCCTCATGTGATTGTTGATTTACTGTGTGTTGTTTGTGTGGTTTTCTTTAACGTGTCTGTCCTCATCCAGTGATCTTGCTGTGTGTTGTTTGTGTGGTGTTCTTTACTGTGTCCTGATCTGATTACTGTGTGATCTTGCTGTGTGTTGTTTGTGTGGTGTTTTCTTTAACGTGTCTGTCCTCATCCAGTGATTACTGTGTTGATCTTGCTGTGTGTTGTTTGTGTGTTTTCTTTGTGCCTGTCCTCATCCAGTGATTACTGTTGATCTTGCGTGTCTTTAACGTGTCTGTCCTCATCCAGTGATTACTGTGTTGATCTTGCTGTGTGTTGTTTGTGTGGTGTTCTTTAACGTGTCTGTCCTCATCCAGTGATAACTGTGTTGATGCTGGGCTGTCCTCATGTGTTGTTTGTGTGTTTGTGGTCTTTTAACGTGTCTGTCCTCATCCAGTGATTACTGTGTTGATCTTACTGTGTGTGTGTTGTTTGTGTGGTGTTCTTTAACGTGTCTGTCCTCATCCAGTGATTACTGTGTTGATCTTGCTGTGTGTTGTTTGTGTGGTGTTCTTTAACGTGCTGTCCTCCTCATCCAGTGATTACTGTGTTGATCTTGCTGTGTGTTGTTGTTTGTGGTGTTTTCTTTATAGTGTGTCTGTCTTCATTCCACTTAATGCCTTGCCTTCTTCCATGGAGACAAAAAAAAGACAAAACATGTTTGCTACTGGAAATATTCTCATTCAAGAAGATGAGTAAATTATGTCGATTACATACATATCAAATGCAACATATAATGATGAGTTAGGTCAACCACCAGGCTCCATAACATATAGCAGTCCTAACACACAGAGCTGCTGTAATGTTGCAGCTGTTGCTGTGAAAAGTATGGAATTTGTCTTGCATTTCGGCAGTCAGAAACACAGATCATGGAACCCATTGCGTAGTGAGGTGTATAAGCGCAGTCCTTGAGGGGAGGTGGGGGAGCTGGGGAGGGGGGGGGGGGGGGGGGAGGGATGGAGGAGGAGTAGTTTGGCAGTTAGGAGGGGGGAAGGGATGGAAGAGGCCGGGTAATCAGGGGTGGGATGGGGTAGGGCACCTCCACCTGATTTAATCACTAATCAGAGTGGATAAGAGGGACACAACTTACCATACCATAGGATGGCTAGAACGCATGGCAGGATACCAGGAGGAGTGGCACATGGCTGAGGAAGGAAAGTCTGATGCTGTATCATGGCAAAAGTTGTCAGATTCCTTGATGGTCACCCAAGTCATTTCACTTTTCAGCACTCCTAGTTTATCTCTAGCCATTCAAGTCTCCTGAAATGCTATCCTGTTCTCCTGATGACAGAGTGAAGGGAGTTATACACAGAAGTGAGTTAAATGGGAACTGTGTAAGGTAGTCTACAGGAACTGTGTAAGGGTAGTCTACAGGAACTGTGTAAGGTAGTCTACAGGAACTGTGTAAGGTAGTCTACAGGAACTGTGTAAGGTAGTCTACAGGAACTGTGTAAGGTAGTCTACAGGAACTGTGTAAGGTAGTCTACAGGAACTGTGTAAGGTAGTCTACAGGAACTGTGTAAGGTAGTCTACAGGAACTGTGTAAGGTAGTCTACTGGCAAAGAGGGGAAGAAAAAAACAAAAAGCCACGAAACTTTGTGCTTGTCTTAGAATCAGATCTGTCTCTTCACATATCACAGACTTTGGAATCAAAAATGCCCTGTCCATGGGGTCATAGCCCTTTCCATCATTGACCTTGACACAGGCCTCAGTCCTGGCGTTAATCTGTGTGTGGCCTGTCGGTCACTGTATCACAGTTGTGCCTTTTGCTGCTCATTTATGTGTCACAAACTCAGAACATTTCTCTGTCCCTCCCAGGTCCACTCCCCTGTCATTTCATGCAGCAGGCAGGTACAGGATCTAGCGTTGCAGGCGCTCAGAACATTCTCTGTCCCTCCCAGGTCCCCTCCCCTGTCATTTCTGGTGCAGCATTTCCCTGTCTTTCTGCAGTCATTTTTAAGACACTTTCAGCATTTACAGGATCTAGCGTTGCAGCCGCTCATAGGATTTTCCCAGTCCTTTAGTGTCCTGCTGTTTCAGCAGCATGACTCACATACTTTCAAGAATTTCCCTGTCTTTCCCAGTTCTTCTGTCCTGTCATTTTTTTTTTTTTTTGTCTTGCAGACAGACAGAGAAGAATTTTTGTCTTTGGTGCAGTCCGTCATTTTTGGTGTCATACAGTTTCTTGTCGTCTTTCAGCAGTTCTGTCAGATCTAGCATCATTGATGCCGATAGAAAGCCACCCTTTCAGCAGTCTTGTCATTTCTAGCTACAGTGATCATCACTTGTAGCATTTCTCTGTCTCTGTGCAGTCGTGATATTTCTGGCACCACAAAGACGCATTCAGAGCCACTATCTTCTCACAGACATTCATAGACTCTTCCCGTCTTCCCTGAAGGCTTGCTGTTCCATTGTTGATGGCCCAAGTTGGATTGACCTTTCTGCTGTCCCATCTTATCAAGCTTCACAGGTGCTTGCTGTAATACTTACTGCATTTCTGTCACGTCCAGTGTCACAGATACTCATAGAATTTGACACTACCTTCAGGGGGCAGAACGACCAGCAACTTGTTGGGAGTGGTGCACACAAACTTTATGTGGACGGAGGGGGAAAAGCGACTTCAGCAGCTGGCCTTGATAGTTGATGATGTCTATGCGCTTTTCCTTCTTGTCGGTGACGATGACGTGGCCGTACCTGTCCACGCCAATGGTGTCGGGGCCCTGGTACAGGTCCTCCATGTCCGAATTGCCCAGCTGGAAGAGAAGTTTCCCAGACCAGGTGAAGCCCATGACACAGTGTGTGCCAGGGTCTGCCACGAAGATGTTGTTCTGGCTGTCTGTGGCCAGCCAGTGAGGTTTCTCCAACAGCTGAGCTCTCAGCGGAGCCAGGTCCTCATTGGTCAGCCGCCTTTCCAGCCTGCCGTCAGCGTCATAGATAGCCACGTTGCCCCCGACTTGGCTGCCTTGCCCCCCAGGCTGCTGAGCTTGGTGTAACGATTGGATGCCACCAGCAGGTGGCCAGAGGAAGTGGCTGTGGTGAAGTTGAGGCCCAGGCTCTCCAGGTGAACGTCAGCCAGCATCGAGCCGGTGAGATCATCAGACATGACCTTCACCTTGTAACGGTTGTCACCTCGCGGGATGGTCATAGCCACACGGCCGTCAGCCGCCACGCAGTGAACATTCCAAGTTGCCGGTGATGGGAATCTGACCACGAACGATCCCGTGCTGCTCCAGAATGTAAATGGCGCTTTTGCTGCCGCTGCCACCGCCCTTGGTGGTGGCCATGGTGGCGATGATGATGTCCCCACTGGTGTTGACCCCGATGCCTTTGATGTTGTCCCTGGCGATGATGTCTGGCAGGACCAGTTCTTTGTGGGGCTTCTCCAGCAGTTGGGCGGGTATGCTGTCCTGAGTGGAGCTGCTGGACTGGAAGGAGGTGTTGGAGTTGTCTGTCCTGTCGTCCCCCAGGGGCAGGCTGCTGTCCAGGATGTAGTCCTTGTCCAGGGAGATCCCCCTCTGCAGGCCGTTGGCTGCCATGCTGCTCTTGGATTGGGGTGCTGGTCCCTGGAGCTGTCGGAGTGGCGTCGCCGCCGCACCTCTTGAGCCTGCTGGGCCTTCCTTCGCTCAGCCTGAAGTGTTTCACTGCGATCGCTGCTGCTGAGCAGGCTGTTGTCTGCAGAGTTGCCCTCCCCTTCCGTGTCCTCCTCCTCCTCCTCCTCCAGTTCGGTCAGTTCGGTCATGTTATCCTCCACAGACTCGCTGACGCTGGTGCGGGCAGAGTCGAGGCTCTGGGAGTTTGTCAGCACGCGGCGCCGGACGCCGGGATGAACCATGTCTGTGCGCAGCTCCCCGAACAGGTCCCAGATGGTTTCCACAGTGACACTGGGCTCATGCAGGCGTAGGTTGGTCATCTCCAGGGGGTCTGAGGGCAAGTCGGCTTCGCACAGCTCCCGCACTCGACGCCCGACTTTGCGTCGCAGGGCCACCTTCTCCTCCTGCAAGAGAAATACGCTGGTGATGGGTAAGTGGGTGGTTACTGTGACCACCCCCCTCCCCCTCCCTCCTCTTCCCCCACACCCCTTTCCTTCTTTTCTTTCTTTGGGTTACTGGGAAAACAACGCTTTGATGGATTATTAGAAATGATGTTGGTGAATTGGCAGTGTGTTGTGTGTGTGTGTGCGTGTGTGCATGTGTGTGTGTGTGTGTGTGTGTGTGTGTGTGTGTGTGTGTGTGTGTGTGTGTGTGTGTGTGTGTGTGTGTGTGTGTGTGTGTGTGTGTGTGTGTGTGTGTGTGTGTGTGTGTGTGTGTGTGTGTGTGTGTGTGTGTGTGTGTGTGTGTGTGTGTGTGTGTGTGTGTGTGTGTGGGTGTATTCAAGAATTTTCTTATGGGCCTCTTTTTCTGGTTAATAGCCCCACAGTATTGAAAAGTTTAAACAGCATTTCCTGTTTTTTTTTTTGTTTTTTTTTTTATACAAAGAAAGGTAAATTTAATGAAATTTGTAAAATTGAAATATCAAAAAGTGTTAATCAGCAAAGAGATTAAGAGCTGAATGCTGCAGGAGTATCTTGAGAAAACACAAAAGGAGGAAGATGGTTTTTTGTTTTAAGTGTTGTGTGTTCTCTAGCGCTTTCCTGTTGATCCTTTGGTGTCTGGAATTAGTGGAAATGAAATAAACTGCATAGTGATGGAATCCTTTGGTGTCTGGAACTGAAATAAACTGCATAGTGATGGAGCAGATCCTTTGGTGTCTGGAACTGAAATAAACTGCAAAGTGATGGAATAGATCCTTTGGTGTCTGGAACTGAAATAAAGTGCATAGTGATGGAATAGATCCTTTGGTGTCTGGAACTGAAATAAACTGCATAGTGATGGAGCAGATCCTTTGGTGTCTGGAACTGAAATAAACTGCATAGTGATGGAGCAGATCCTTTGGTGTCTGGAACTGAAATAAACTGCATAGTGATGGAATAGATCCTTTGGTGTCTGGAACTGAAATAAACTGCAAAATGATGGAGCAGATCCTTTGGTGTCTGGAACTGAAATAAAGTGCATAGTGATGGAGCAGATCCTTTGGTGTCTGGAACTGAAATAAACTGCAAAGTGATGGAATAGATCCTTTGGTGTCTGGAACTGAAATAAAGTGCATAGTGATGGAATAGATCCTTTGGTGTCTGGAACTGAAATAAAGTGCATAGTGATGGAATAGATAGATCCTTGGTGTCTGGAACTGAAATAAACTGCATAGTGATGGAATAGATCCTTTGGTGTCTGGAACTGAAATAAACTGCAAAATGATGGAATAGACCCTTTGGTGTCTGGAACTGAAATAAAGTGCATAGTGATGGAATAGACCCTTGGTGTCTGGAACTGAAATAAACTGCATAGTGATGGAGCAGACCCTTTGGTATCTGGAACTGAAATAAACTGCATAGTGATGGAATAGATCCTTTGGTATCTGGAACTGAAATAAACTGCATAGTGATGGAACAGAGCCTTTGGTGTCTGGAACTGAAATAAACTGCATAGTGATGGAACAGAGCCTTTGGTGTCTGGAACTGAAATAAACTGCATAGTGATGAACAGAGCCTTTGGTGTCTGGAACAGAACGGAGGGGCACAGAAGAGAGTTTGTTCTTGCAAACAGAAAAGACCGTGCTACCTCGGATCCAAACTGCAGCAGTTTGTCGGTCAGCTCTGTCACGGCGGAGATAGACGCAGCAGCTGCTGAGATGCGGCCTTGCGCCGCTGTTGGATGGCGTCCAGGTTTTGCTGGTGGCGCTGCTCAATCTCCTGGAGCAGCACGGTCTCATACTCACGGATGAGTCCACACAGAATGCGCGTTCGGCGCCGCACTCTGGTCTGCACCTGAGGACATGAGGTGGAATGGTTGACTCTGATGCAGAGTTCTCTTTCAAGTAAAAGGAGAGGTTTTTTTCTCACCATATCCTGAAGACATGAGGTGGAATGGTCAACACTATGCAGAGTTCTCTTTCAAGTAAAATGAGGTTTTTTTTTTCCTCCATATCCTCTCTCAGGGTTCTCATTTACACAAATTGAATGATTTTTTATATCTGTCTGTTGCGGGTTTGAATTTTGGTACAGGGTGATTTTTCCCTTGGAGTTAACATGGGCTCTGACTCCATTCCCCATACAGTCCTTTGAATGAGACTATAAACCGAGGTTCCGTGTGTGAATGCATGCACAATGTCTTGCACACATGTAAAATCCTATCAGCAACTTTCGGAAGAGAAGGTCAGTTTGGCTGTTGGTATGGATGACATGTTACGCATAGCATGCACCTTCCCCGATGGACTATGGCTGCCTCATGGCGGGATTAAAAAATGGTCATACACACACAAAACTCAATATCTGTCTATACAGGCAGTGTCCGCAGGAGTATCATCCTGCATACGCAGAAAGAAAGAAAAGAAAAAGGATACCTATCCTCTTCCATGGCTTTCCTTTGCAGAAAATAAGAATTCTTTTGTGCTTACCACCTTCCAAGATTTACTGCACACCAAAATAGGAAGGGGTTCCATATGCTGATACATGATTGTCTCGTATACAAATGAAGGTTTTCCATACCCGCTGTCGTAGTCTTACAAAGGTTTTCTTCACACAAAATGAAGGATTTCTCCATACTTGCCCTCAGTCCTACCCTCATACAGGGTTTCCTTTAACCCAAATAAAGGCTTTTCATTACTCATCCTTCTACAGCCCCCCCCCCCCCCTTTCCTCCCCTTGTTAAAAAATTAAGGATTTTCCATGCCCACCTCTTACAGGTTTCTGCCTTCACATTAAATTGAGGGGTTTCTGTGTATACCCTCCTGAAAGGTTTTCTTACAAAAATGAAGTTTTCATATGCACTGTCTGAACCCTTTCCCTGCCTGGGAGTTAAGCTTAAAGTTAAATCCTATTTGCCAGGGGTTCCCCCCAAAAAATGGGTATTTTGTTATATAGATTTTCAGAAAACTCGACTGTTTTTCTTACTGACAGAAACGAGATTACCAACTATCAATAGAATCTAGAGACCTTCACCTCTCTGAAAAATCCACTGTTTTGTAAGCGGTATAAATATAAATTGAGGAAAATTCCGAACTTCCTCATGATGAGTATACTCGACGGCCATGGCAGCGAAGAGTACACATTCTTGCCGTCGAGTTATCTCTTCAAGTTAGGAGCAGAACGTGTTAAAGTGTTTACTTTCACATGTGTTCTTCGCTTAAAATAAGGGTGTTTCTATGCTCACCCTCCTTTTTTTCTATGTTTGAAATAAGGGTGTGAGCGTGTGGAGGTGGGTTGAGATGATGTGAGATTGGATGATGTGGGTTGGGATGGTCCTCTTCCCCAGGTAAGATTTTTAAGGGCTTTGTTCTTCCAGGTAACAGTTTAGGCTGATTTGATAACTCAGAGATATCGTATGTTATCTCCCCCACCTCTCCAGCCCTACCGTAGAACAAAATGGGAGGTTTTAATTTGTGAAGTGTGTCAATAATCGCAAAGAAGATCTCTGCGTCTGACAAGCTGGACGCAAAGCCCTTGCTGATTGATTGTGAGACAGAGTCTTCGACAAAAAAAAAAAAAAGGAAGTGAAAGGTCAGAAATCATAGCATGAACACCGGTTTTTCTGTGGCATCCACTGAAACCGGAATACATTGAAAAGAATTATGAAAATGAGTAAATTGTCACATTCATTTAGAAAGTCACAAAAAAAAAAAAGAAAAAAAAAAAGAATTGCCCGCAAATGTCACTGGTAACACTGTGTTGATGACAAGAGTAAAGCCCAGAAGGAAATGAACAAGAAGGGGAGTCACTCACATCACGTTGCAGTTTGCCGGCATAGCGCTCGGCGCGGTCCAGGTTGGACAGCATGCGGTTCAGGGTTTGCCTGTCACGCTTCAGGTCCTCCACAGGCTCCTGGATCTTGGTGGTGAAGTTGTCAGCGACGGCGGACAGCTCTGCACAGCGGTGGGTTTGGTCGTGGCTGTCGCGGCAGTCGGTGCACAGCGCCAGCTCACAGTCCACGCAGTACATGGCATCGATGTCGTAGGTGTCATAGCACGCGCAGCACTTGGACAGGGCGCCTGAGCCGCCGTCCGAGTCCATCCTGGCCACGGCCTCCCCGGTCTGGTTGTCCCCCCTGCCGCCTTTTGCCCTGCCTGCGTTCAGTGGCTCCACCTTGTGGCTGCTGGTCTCCACCTGGAGGGCGTGGGTGTGTGCACACAGTCGTCGCAGAGGTTTTCCTCACAGTTGGCACAGTGAACCTTTGCCATCACCTGCAGGGGGACACAGTGGATGAACGACCTTTAGAAGTCAGGGAAAAGATTGTTGGCGGAGGAACCTTGGTATAAGTGTACCGTGATGATTGAAGTGTATCGGACTTGATACTGCTGTAAGTATAATTCATGGTTTGTGACGATCTCCCACAAAAGATAGAGAAGGCTGGCCAGATGAAACTGAATTAACCTGCTGGCATCGGTGATGGGATCAGTCTGGAATGAAATTACTTTTCTGGACAAGCCCGGAGCAAAGCCCATTAAATTCATTCAGTCAGTTTCACTGGTTCAGTCATGGAATTTCAAATTTCGGAAAATCGTGGAATCATGATCCAAATCATGGAATTAAACATGAAGTGTTGAAGACGAGCAGTTTCCTACATGGGTGCATCTGTGTGTGAACATGAAAAAAAATTAAATACGCATATATTCTGTTACAGGTGTAACCCAGATGGACATTTTGGTAACAGTTGGTGTACATTTTGTGAATGTAAATATGAGGTCACTGGAAATGCCTCAAAGTGGAATGGAGAATTCATGAACTTTGAACGTATAAACCTGTATAGGCTGAGCATCGAGTGAATGAAGGGGATAAACCAGATTGAGAATATAGGTACAAAGACAATGCTTATAAACCAGGACTGTGCCAAGCCAGACTTGACCCAGCCTGTGACTGACTCTCCCTGGCCGTGCTGAAGGCAGGCGGCGCAGTGGGCCTGGTCGGGGGGGGGTGGTGGTGAGGGAGGGGCAGGACAGGCGCCGGGCCAGCACGTTGTCGGGCAGCTCCTCGGGGTCCTGGGCGTCCACCGGAGTGCCGCACTCTGGGCAGGGGAAGTGGTGGGGGTGCTGGGGGTCGGAGGGGTGGGGGTGGGCATGGCGGGTGATGTAGGCAGCTAGGCAGCTAGGCAGTGCAGGCAGAAAGAGTGGAGGCAGGGCAGCAGCTTGGGGTTGTGGAACTCCTCGTTGCACAGGCGGCAGTTGAGGAAACTCGCGGGGGATGACCTCGCTGATGTCCTCCATCACGCCCTCTGCAACCCACAGGGAAGGGAAGAGATGGTGGGTTGGGGGGGACAGACAAATGTCATAGGTGCCATTAACCTTTTTTTTTTTTTTTTTTTTTTTTTCTCTTTTAACTTTATGCCCCATCAAGGTTTCAACATTTTGCCAGTGAGGAGGGCATTTTTTACATCCCCAAATTCATGTGGTGGAAGAGCATTCAGCTGTTCTGCTGTTTGAACACGGAACTCTTTCTGTTCTGTTATGTCCGTCACAGTCTGTCGGTCTCCGTGTGTGTGTGTTGAACATTTTCAGCACATGATTTGGCGTGGAACTAACTCTACTACGAGAGATGAACTGTCTTGCTGTTCCTTGTAAGGAAGGAGGCGGGGGAGGGGGGGGGGGGGGGGGGGGAAGGAAAGACGGAGCATTTTGAGGATTCTGTTTATGAAAGATGGTCACTTTCTTTTGGATGTTCCTACACGTGCATGCTAGTACACATCACAACCATGCCTGCACATAAGCACACAGGAATATATACACACTCTTTGTGTGAGGTACGATAGTTGCGGATGTGTGTTTGTGTTCATGTGTTTGCTTGCATGCATGTATGTGCATACTGTTTGTTTCACATAATGCACATGCACACTAGTGTTGTCCGTATGGTACGATAGTTGCGGGTATGGTACGATAGTTGCGGATGTGTGTTTGTGTTCATGTGCTTGCTTGCATGCATGTCTGTGTGTACTGTTTGTTTTATATAAAGGGGGGAGCAGCGAAATATGGCAGAGACAGATCAGATAAAGGATTGATAGCGTTTTAAGTGACAGAAAGACATTTCTGAACACAGGGCTTCAAACATGTTCTTTTCAGTGCTAGACTTCTGCTCTTCTCCCTTTTTTTTTTTTTCATTCCTGAGTGTGTGGGCACATGTGGTGTGTGGGAGTGTGTGGAGGATGGGGGAGTGGGGGTGGGCGTTGTACACAGGAGTGTGTTTCAGTGCATGTAGATGATGTGCTGGGAGGCAGAAGGGGGGGGTGTGAGTCAGCAGATGGGGGTGGGGAGAGGGGAGTGGTAGTAGGAGAGCAAAGGGCATAAGAGCCAGTGTGCATGTTCTATGAGTTCAGATGTGTAAGGGAGCTGAGCTTGAAGCACTTGTGGAATGTCCCATTATCATCACTATTTAGTGTTGTTGCTGCAGAGGAATGTCCCATTATCATCCCTATTTAGCGTTGTTACTGCAGAGGAATGTCCCATTATCATCGCTATTTAACATTGTTACTGCAGAGGAATGTCCCATTATCATCACTATTTAGTGTTGTTGCTGCAGAGGAATGTCCCATTATCATCCCTATTTAGCATTGTTACTGCAGAGGAATGTCCCATTATCATCGCTATTTAGCATTGTTACTGCAGAGGAATGTCCCATTATCATCGCTATTTAGCATTGTTACTGCAGAGGAATGTCCCATTATCATCGCTATCGCTATTTAGCATTGTTACTGCAGAGGAATGTCCCATTATATCACTATTTAACGTGTATTACTGCAGAGGAATGTCCCATTATCATCGCTATTTAGCATCGTTATTGCAGAGGAATGTCCCATTATCATCACTATTTAACATTGTTACTGCAGAGGAATGTCCCATTATCATCACTATTTAGTGTTGTTGCTGCAGAGGAATGTCCCATTATCATCCCTATTTAGCATTGTTACTGCAGAGGAATGTCCCATTATCATCGCTATTTAGCATTGTTACTGCAGAGGAATGTCCCATTATCATCACTATTTAGTGTTGTTGCTGCAGAGGAATGTCCCATTATCATCCCTATTTAGCATTGTTACTGCAGAGGAATGTCCCCATTATCATCGCTATTTAGCATTGTTACTGCAGAGGAATGTCCCATTATCATCGCTATTTAGCATTGTTACTGCAGAGGAATGTCCCATTATCATCGCTATTTAGCATTGTTACTGCAGGAATGTCCCATTATTATCACTATTTAACGTTATTACTGCAGAGGAATGTCCCATTATCATCGCTATTCAGCATCGTTATTGCAGAGGAATGTCCCATTATCATCACTATGTAGTGTGTTGTTATTGCAGAGGAATGTCCGATTATCATCACTATGTGTGTGTTGTTATTGCAGAGGAATGTCCCATTATCATCCCTATTTAGTGTTGTTATTGCAGAGGAATGTCCCATTATCATCACTATTTAGTGTTGTTACTGCAGAGGAATGTCCCATTATCATCCCTATTTAGTGTTGTTATTGCAGAGGAATGTCCCATTATCATCACTATTTAGTGTTGTTACTGCAGAGGAATGTCCCATTATCATCACTATTTAGTGTTTGTTATTGCAGAGGAATGTCCCATTATCATCCCTATTTAGCATTATTACTGCAGAGGAATGTCCCATTATCGTCACTATTTAGTGTGTTGTTATTGCAGAGGAATGTCCCATTATCATCACTGTGTAGTGTGTTGTTATTGCAGAGGAATGTCCCATTATCATCAATTTTTAGTGTTGTTACTGCATCTGCCGCTTGCGCCATTTTCTGAGCTAACTTGTCGTGCCAGGTGGTACTGGCATTTTTAACTCTCGTTGCTGTACTGGGCCTCCCAACTGTCTTGGGCCTTCTAGCTGTACCGGGCCTCCTAGTTGTACTAGGGCTATAGCTGTACTGGGCCTCCCTAGCATTACTGGGCCTCCTGGCTGTACTGGGCCTCCTGGCTGTACTGGGCCTCCTCCTGGCTGTACTGGGCCTCCTAGCTGCACTAGGCCTCATAGCTGTACTGGGCCTCCTAGCTGTACTGGGCCTCCTAGCTGCACTAGGCCTCCTAGCTGTACTGGGCCTCCTAGCTGCACTAGGCCTCCTAGCTGTACTGGGCCTCTTAGGTGTACTGGGCCTCCTAGCTTCACCATGTAGACGGCACTAGTAGACCAGCAGTAAAAAGCAAGGTGTGATGTCCACTGCTGTTGCATGCAGCCTGGCATTGGCTGACGTCAGCCCGAGGAGAGAGAAAACTCCATGCCAATCCATGCATGCCCAGCAGGTGTTTATGGTGATTGCCTCCACGAGGTGGTGATCCTCCTGACTTTATATGCTGTGGCCAGTGCATGTCCCTGTGGGTGGGATGTGGTGGTGTGTGTGTGTGTGTGTGTGTGTGTGTGTGTGTGTGTGTGTGGTATGGTATGGTGTGTGTGTGTGTGTGTGTGTGTGTGTGAGAGAGAGAGAGAGAGAGAGAGAGAGAGAGAGAGAGAGAGAGAGAGAGAGAGAATGTGTGTGATGCATTTTTACATATTTCAGTATTCATCAGAATGATCTAAGGCAAAGACTATTCGTCACATGTTTATGTGCGCACTTAAACAATCTTTGGTAAACACTAGACATGATATATACTTATATAATATATATTTTTTTTTTTTTTTTTTTTTTTTTTTTTTTAATAGATATTTGAGATGAACCAAGGCAAACATCATTCATGATGCCAGGTGTTCCAGTTTCATTTTGTTTTGTTTCTACTGGTTGAGTCTGATGTCAGGCAAACATCAAGATTGTTGTGAGGACATTTCCTGCTTGGTAGAGTCTTCGCCTGTTTTCTTGCAAGCCCTGTGGTGATTCACCACACATATGGTGTACTGCACATGGGATAGGACAGTGAGTGATTCTGCTAGTCTAGGTTGCCCACACAGATGAGTGTCCATGTGGCACTGGATCTCAGACCCCAGAACACATCCTCCAACACTGTCCAGCCCATGATGTTCTATGGTGTCAAACCTAGCAGGAGGGTGCAGAGCTGCAGATGCAGCTTAGGGGCTGCTGCCAAGACCTCGAGAAGACTGGGGGATTCATCATGGCAAAAGGATTTAAGATCTGATGCAGCCAACTAAAATTGTCCACAGAAGAAGAAGAAAGAATAGTACAAGTTTCTGATCCCAGGCAAACATTAGTATTCATCACCTGGCTGTGGTGATGTTGAAAGGAGGACTGGCAATACTGTGATTCACTGCTGTTTGTGTAGATGTTCAAATGGATCCCTGCCAACCAGGACTGTTCATCCCCTGTCTGTGTGAACATGGAAAGGATCCTTTGCAAGCATTTGCCATTGGTCATATGTCTGTGCAGACATCCAGAAGGTTCTGGACATAATATCATCACGTGTTGACTCAGAACAGTCCCTGGCAAATATCACAGTGAACTGCTCTGCAAAGACCTGGATAGCGTCATGAACATTCAGTTGTTGTATGGAGAGGTCTTTACCGGGAAACTAGTCGACCCTGCAGTGCAAAGAATGCTATAAAGCACACAGGACTTGTGACTGAAAAAGACATGTTTGTTGATGGACAAAGAACGACTTAATACATATTCATATCATCCTTAGAAGATTCTCAAGTCCTGCAGCATGCAGTAAAAGAAAGATTTGTGTAAAGTCTCATGAGGTCCTGTTCATCAGAAGACCAAAGATGGTTAGGAAGTGACGCTGGCTGGAAGTTGGTGGGTTTTAAGCATGGGAAGATTTGGATTGGTTTATTTTGACAATGGCAATCCCCCCCCCCCCCCCCCCCCCCTCAAGACTGTTTAGTCCAGAGAAATCATTACAGACTATGGCTAGCTTAGTCACTGATCAAAGTAAGGCAGGTTGGTGTAAGGGAAGTTGAAGATAGTATCACATTGTCAGAGAAATTATTGGTCACTAAATGCTTACATCATTGTGAAGAGGGAGATATTGTACAAAATGGTTGTTAACAGAGATTCCACTGTATCAGTCATCAGTTTTGTGTAGACATGAATGAATGCTGATGTTTGCCGGGTCTGCCCAAACGGGTCACAGACTAGTAATATTTGTTAGGGGTTGGTTTGAGGTCTGCACAAAGAGGTCACAGACTAGTAATGTTTGTCAGGGGTTGGTTTGAGGTCTGCACAAAGAGGTCACAGACTAGTTTGCTTGTCAGGGGTTGGTTTGAGGTCTGCACAAAGAGGTCACAGACTAGTAATGCTTGTCAGGGGTTGGTTTGAGGTCTGCACAAAGAGGTCACAGACTAGTAATGTTTGTCAGGGGTTGGTTTGAGGTCTGCACAAAGAGGTCACAGACTAGTAATGTTTGTCAGGGGTTGGTTTGAGGTCTGCACAAAAGAGGTCACAGACTATTAATGTTTGTCAGGGGTTGGTTTGAGGTCTGCACAAAGAGGTCACAGACTAGTAATGTTTGTCAGAATTGGTTTGAGGTCTGCACAAAGAGGTCACAGACTAGTAATGTTTGTCAGGGGTTGGTTTGAGGTCTGCACAAAGAGGTCACAGACTAGTAATGTTTGTCAGGGGTTGGTTTGAGGTCTGCACAAAGAGGTCACAGACTAGTAATGTTTGTCAGGGGTTGGTTTGAGGTGTGCACGAACAGGCCACAAACCAGGAATGTTGGCCAGGGGTGGCAGTATATCAGGGTTCATGTCATCTGGATAATTACCAGCATTTTACCACAGTGTGGATGACAATACCAACAAAAACATTGCCTGCCTGAACTGATGGTTCTTTGACAGGTGGGACAGTGATTCACACGGGCATTGGTGCGGTTCTGTGGCAGAGTGCTGTGAACATGCCGCCAGTGTTGACTGACCCCGTTCGCCTTCCTTCAGTTTGCAGTGCTGGTGTGGGACATGACGGATATGTTCACTTGGTCGGAGGGTTGAATGGGTGTCACACAGTCAAGAGGAGAGAGAGTATTGATCCCTGCTGGGTGGTGGCTGTAGCCTGGGTGCCCCACCCAGGGACTGTCAATGGTGTCCGGCCTTCCCCATCAAACATGCATGGGTCCCTGTCCTGTCTCTCTCTCTCCCGCTCTCCCTCCCTGTCTCTGCCTTAGGTAGGGGGTGCAGGGGACGAGAACATGGTGGGGACTGTGAGGGCAGTTGAGGGTGAGGGTGAAAGGGGGGGGGGGGGGGGGCTTCCGAATGGGCTTTGGGTGGGTGTGAGGGGTGAGGTGGGGAGGGGTTAATGTGGGGAGGGGTTTTACAACCGAGGGTTAAGCACAGATGATTGTTTCCAACTGTCAGTCTCTGTGTGTGTGTGTGTGTGTGTTTGTGTGTGTGTGTGTGTGGGTAGGGAGCACGGGGGAGGGGGAGGGGGGCAGGGGGGAAGGAAGAGGGAGGAAATGTAATTATGAGGGAAGGAGAAAGTGCATGTGAGGACAAGTGGATGCACATGAATGCAGGCTCCCATATTCAGTCGATCATTCACTCAATTTTCAAACACACATACACATATAGGCACATGTGTGCATGCATGCACATGCACTCATTCAAGTGCTCATTCATGCAATAACTTGCTCATTTTAACATACACGCATACACACACATGCACGCACGCACACACCACACACACACACACACACACACACACACACACACACACACACACACAACCACACACACAAACAGACACACACGCACACTCCATGCACACTCACACTAAACACACACATAACACACAACACACACACACACACTCTCACACACAAACACACACACACACACACACACACACACACACACACACACACACACACACACACACACACACACACACACACACACACACACACACACACACACACACACACACACACACACTAACACACACACACACACACACTAACACACACACACTAACACTAACACACACCACACACGGATTGTCATTGAAAAAGGGCTTTTTTGAGGGTTGTTGATGAATAAGTAATGGCGATGTCAGCAGTGGCCTTTCTATGGGATGATGGTATTAAGTCGCTCAGTGACAGTGAGAAATGCCCTGCTGCTGCTTCCAGACCCAGCCACCAACAATCAGCCCCTGCCATTCCAGGCACGGAGAACAGGGGTGGCAGGGGCAGAGTTCCACATGGAATTTATGTTCAATTATTTCTCGGCACGTCAGAGCTTGGGAATATATCACCAGGTTCATACAAGTCCTTGAAACTAATGGAAGTCCTTGAATTTTGAGGAACCCTTTTCAAGGACTGAAATCCTTAAAATTTGGATGTTAGTAGGTATGAATACCTTAAAGGGCTTGAAATTTTGTGAAAATGAACATTTTGACGGAATGATGTAACTGAACATTTTGGTAGACTGTTTTGAGGTTTGGTTTGAAAAGAACGAGATAAAACACAGAGAATGAGTTAAAATGAACAAAACAAAAAATTTGTAAGTGTGCGCTTGCCTGTATTGTGCTTTTAAGTGGATTCTGCAGAAGTAACTGTATGAAGCTACCAAACTATGCACAAAAGCTTTTATTTTCTGCGTTAAAGTCCTTGAATTTCGTTGGAGAAAGTCCTTGAAAAGCCCTTAAAAAGCCCTTGGATGTTGATGTCTGAAGTCTGTCAAACCCTGCATCTGCTGCTCTTTACCTTTCCCCCCTCCAGCCCCCCCCCCCCCCCCCCCCTGTTGTGTGTGTGCTCTGTGTGTGGTGTGTGTGTGTGTGAGTGTGTAAGTGTGTGTGTGTGTGTGTGTACGTGTGTGTGTGTAAGTGTGTGTGTGTGTGTGTGTGTGGTGTAGCTGTTCATTATTCATGCAGAACTTCAACTGGGCAATTCCACTCTGCCTAGTTCTGTTCATTAGTTCACATGGAGAATTCCACTGCCTGTGTGTGTGTGCATAAGGTTATTTGAATTGTTTTCTGCTTTTTTCTCTGTTCACCAGGGACTTAGCTGTTAATTATTCATGCAGAACTTCAACTGCCTAGTTCTCTCCGGCAACAAGTTCCACTCTCTGCCTAGTTCTCTCCGGCATGGTGACATTAGTTCACAGGGACAATTCCACTCTGCCTAGTTCTCTCCGGCATGGTGACACTAGTTCACAGGGACAATTCCACTCTGCCTAGTTCTCTCCCGGCATGGTGACATTAGTTCACAGGGACAATTCCACTCTGCCTAGTTCTCCGGCATGGTGACACTAGTTCACAGGGACGCATCCATATCTGCTGGAAGGCATGGTGACATTAGTTCACAGGGATGCACTCTGCCTAGTTCTCTCTGGCATGGTGACACTGCACACTGTATCCAAATCTGTGGAACATGATGCATGGATGAAATACATCATGATTCAGACTGCACGCACAAAAACAAATGCACAGGTGCATGCACATACACCTGCTCACACACGTGCATGCTTATACCACACACTTGTGCAGGCACATGCGTGCACATGCATGCAGATGAGTGCATTCATGCAGAGGTTTTAGCCGCAAGGAATGTATGGTTTCTCCCTATCTAAACCTCTCTCTCTCTCTCCCTCTCTCTCTCTCACAGCAAGTATTGGCAGAGTCACAGTGGGTGGTTTGATAGACTAACCTTAATTAATGCTGTTTTCTCAGCACACGCTGTTGAATGCTTGGCCTGTTTTAACTGAAAGGGGTAGAGTTTGATGGCTTAGCAGGAGCAAGGAGACCTGGCATAGTACTGTGTGGGGAGGTGAGGGGCTCAGGAGGGAAGTGGGGTCATGGAGTAGCATGCCTAGGAGGACCAAGGCAGGAGGCCCCCATTAGAAAGGAATGAACCGGGTGGACAGAGAGCTATTGTTCACATATGGGGGAGAAAGTGGTGGGCCAAGGGGAGAGGGGCAGGCAATAGGGGGGGGGGGGGGGGGGGGGGGGGGGTTAGTGAGGGAAACCAGCAGTGGGGGGGGAGGGGGGGGGGGGGGGGTAGTGGGTGGAGGTACACAGTAAGTGGAGGGATAGGTGGAAGGGAGGTGGGGAGCATAAGTAGAGGAGATGGATGGTTGAGATGGAGATGGAAGGGGTGGTGAGAGACTGTCTGATTAGCCCCAAAACAATGGAGAGGTAAAGAGGAAAGAGGAACTTGAGATGGTCGCAACCCTGGCAGCATCAATGGATGGAGTTAATCCTTGCAACACGGCGTGGTATCAACCCTGGCAATGCTAATGGATGGTGTTGACCCTTGGTAACAGTAATGGATGGTGTAACTCTTGAAACACTAATGGATGGTGTTAACCCTGGCAACAGTAATGGATGGTGTTAACTCTTGCAGCACTAATGGATGGTGTTAATCATTGCAACACCAATGAATGGTTTTAACCCATGCACCACCAGTGGCTGGTTTTAACCCTTGCTTCACCAGTGGCTGGTCTTAACCCTTGCAACACTAATGGATGGTCTTAACCCTTGCACCACCAGTGGATGGTTTTTAACTCGTGCAACACCAGTGTTGTTTACATGCCACACAGTTTGCTTCAGCATGCAAAGTTCTGTTGCACACCAGTCCCAGAAATACTTCGGTCAGTCTTCTCGTAACTTGGAACTTGTGTGGTGGGGGACAAGGGAAAAAGCCTGTGACAGATTGTTTCCCTTGATTTGAGAGCATTGCTTCAAAAGATGAAGTTACAGGCCTTTGGAGAGAGGGATGATAAATGGGCGGGGATCTACCCAGATGGCAGATGGCAGACAGGGGGGAAAGGGTTAAAAGCTGTTTTGCCCTTCATACAGCAGGCCTGCATGCCCTCATGGATAGGGCTGTCAGGTGATGAGACAGAAAGGGGGGGGGGGGGGGGGGGGGGGGGGGAGGGGAGAGTATAGGGAGGCTGGAGAGTCGCATCATGTTGTTGATGCCTGCGTGGGACTGAGGAGGTCACCACATGGAGGCTGGGGTGGAGAGGTAAAGACAAGCGGAGTCAGCACTGGACCTGGAGACAGGGGGTGATACAGGGGGGGGGGGAGGGAGACAGACAGAGGAGGGGAAAGCATGGGATGGATGGATGAGAGAGAGAGAGAGAGAGAGAGGGGGGGGGGATGAGAGAGAGAGAGAGAGGAGAAAGAGACTGGGGGGGGGGGGGGGGGAGAGGAAAAGGGAGGGAGGGGAAGGAGATTTAGAAACGCTTTATCCAGTCACAGACTGGTATCTTAGGCGTAGGTTATTCTTCCAGTCTTTCCAGGCTTAATAAACAATGCATACAAGATGTGATAGCAAATATGCACATACGCCCACATGCATGGGTCTGAAAATAATGTGTATAGTGTAGGTAAGGTCATGAATTGAGAGAGTGAAGGAGGGAGGGAAGGAGAGGGGGAGACATGAGAGAGGGGGGGGGGGGGTAAAGAAAGAAAGAGGGAGAGGGAGTGAGAGAGACGGAAAGTGATTGAGTCAAGAAAAACAATATTGAGATTCGAGGCATAGACTGTTCTTCTATTTCCTTTTTTTGTGTGTGCTAAATTGAATTATGCATGTTATTTTTTAAATATAAGATTGAGAAAAAAAAAAAAAAGCCAGAAGATTAAAAGAAGATAAGCCCCGATGCATTCGTAGGCTCAACCATGAAATGATTTAACAGATATATACATACTTGCCTATGAGGTTATGATCACAGAGAGAGATGGAGAGAAAGGCACGGTGGTGTGAAGAAGAATAACGTTCAACCCTTGTAGTGAAAAGAACGGGGTGGAGGGGGGGGGGGGACGGGTGGTGGTGGAGGGGGGGACGGGTGGGGGGTGGGGGGGGGGGGGGGGGGTGTGTGGGGGGGGGATGGGGGGTGGAGGGGGGATTGGGGGGGGGGGGGGGAGAGAAACTACTCTCATACATTTGTGACATGGTAACTGCACGATGATGTTGATGATGATAATAATAGTGACCGTGTTGATGTTGACAGTTGATGATGATAGTAAGTAACAGAAATATTGTGAAAAAAAAAAGTAGTTATCTTATAGTAGTAGACAAACAGGATGCTCTTTTTTGACTAACAGGTTCCAGGCTTGCCTCAGCAGTTGCAGTTGATGTAAAGAGCCCATGATCTACCATTGCTGACTGTTCAGATGGTCCGTCACCATAACATGTGGAGACCTCTGGGCACTTCTCAATTATTTCAGTGTACGCTAAAGTCTCTTGGGATTTCTTTCCAATTGATAGCAAAGAAATTGATTTGGAGGGGGGGGGGGGGGGGGGGGGGGGGGGGGGGGGGGGTTAGCTTGGATGGTCCTGAACATGCGAACCTTGATTTGAACATGTTTAAGGAAGAGTGTGTGTGCAGGGTTGGAGAGAGAGAGAGAGAGAGAGAGAGAGAGAGAGAGAGAGAGAGGGGGGGGGGGTTGTGGAAGCATTGTGGAGGCATGTAGGAGAGAGAGTACAGAAGTGTGCTGGATATGTGTGGCAAGGTCTGGTTGATTGGTGACAAACGCAGGTAGTATAGGTCTTTAGTATAAAAACATCGCACGCACACACATGCATGCATCCATGCATACACACACACACATACACCTCACACATGTCAACACAAGTGTATATGGGTTACTATGCATGGCAGACTTGCTGTTTAACCAGATACTAGAACATTTCATCAAAAAATCAGCTTGGAAAACCTAAACGCTCTAGACATCCTGTTCATCTGGATATATGCACACACATGCACCTACACACACACACACACACACACACACACACACACACACACACACACACAGGTGCACACAGGTGCACACATGCATGCATGACACACGCTCACATACATGTGCATGCATGCATACAGCAAGACGTATGCGCACAAACTCAGACGCTCCCCCCCCCCTCCCCCCAACACACACACAAACACACCTACACATACACATAGACACACTCACATACACACATGCATCAACACACACGCACACACTCACACACACACACAAAGAGGCACACACACACTCACTCACAGACACACAGACACACACACACACACAAACTATACAAGCACACACTCATGCATGACACATGCTCACACGCATGCGCCTGTATGCATGCAGCTAGACGTGCACAACTCACACGCATACCCCCCCCCCCCCCACACCCCAGACCTACGCATACCACAACAGACAGATACGCTCACATACACACACAGACGCATACACACACACACACACTCATTCATACTCACACAGACACACACTCAACACAGATACAAAGACACACATCATTCACACACACACACACACACACACACACACACACACACACGAACACACACACAAACACATACAAACACACACACACACACACACACACACACACACACACACACACACACACACAAAAACGATACACACACACCTACACACACACACACACACACACACACACACACACACACACACACACACATACACACACACACCACACACACACACACACACACACACACACACACACACACGGAACACATACAAACACACCTACACACACACACACACACTCATACCCACATAGGCCTGGCCTGGCCAAGTTAATCACTCCCTGCAGGGACTTTCATATCACCTTTGGTGTTGACCGACACACATCTACACACCTGTGGGGAAAAATTGGCCGTGCACTCGGCTGACCAATACAGTGACCTTTCTCTTACTGACAGGGCGGACCAGTAAAACGACACAGGATCCGGTCTGTTGCCTCAGGCCAACAATGCCTTTGGTAATGCCGACTGTGGAAGCCTTGCTCAGTTTGAGCAGGAAAACACACACACACACCACAACAAAGACACCTCTATCATGGCGACACGGTGTCCATACTCAGATGGCTCTTGGATCTGTTGACAAAAATCTATCAGCTTGACCTTGTCTGCAGACCAAAGCAGTGCCACCTTCCCCTCCAGCCCCCCAGTTTTTCCTCAGCCCACCCCTCACTTCCTGGCCTCACCTCCCTTCCCCCTTCTCACCCTCTACCCCAGGTCTTCAACCTGCCAGGACTATGATTAATTGTGTGGGTCAGTAAAGGAAAATTTGTTAAAAAAAAAAAAAAAAAAGCAATTGAGGGACCAGGGTGGGGTGGGGACTGTGTGTTTCTGGCTGGATGTGAGGGAATGGGGGAAGGGGATGAGGGGGGGGGGGGGGGGGGGAGATGAGAGACAGGACAACACAGACATGATATATTCAGAGAAAAAGGGGTGGGGAGATAAAGAAAAGTCATTTGTTATGTCAGTGTGTTTTAGTTCGCTGTTGTAGTTTGTTGACAGTTTTATAGAGAGATTGTTAGCACCAGCGTCATTGTGACCTCATCACACACACACACACACACACACACACACACACACACACACACACACACACACACACACACACACGCACGCACACACCCACACACACACACACACACACACACACACACACACACACACACAGAGTTGTGTACGCACGCATACACACACACACACACACACACACACACACACACACACACACACACACACACAACACACCCACAACCAAAGACGGTATGTTAGGCTGTGGCGGTATGATCAGGTCATGGACCTGACTCATTATCCAACAGTCACTCAGCTGACAGGCCACTTGCCAGGGTTGACCCAGCACCGATGTGAGGGGAGCTGCACACCGAGAATGACAGGGGAGGAACACTGGCATCAGAGGTCTTTGATGGTGTGGCAGTGGTGTGTCCTCTGTCCTCTCAGCGGCATTAAGCACGGCCCCTCACTGGCCTCCCTGCACACAGCCGTGCCCAGGCTCCCTGTCACAGTCCCCACACTG
>JADBJO010002879.1:220000-225000 GCA_016801955.1 Conus betulinus
GGAAGAACATGGAAGAAAGGTAAAAAAAATTGTGAAGAGAAGGTACAGTATTAGACATACAAAGGTACAGTATTCGACATGCCCTTCATGGAAAAACCCAAAAGGTTTAGAACCAGTGACACCAGTATTGGTTGAAAATGCCACTCTCTCCCATGAGGAGAGGTTGGGGTGAGTTCTCCAAGTGTAAATTGCATGACCTGTGTGTTGTTACAGTGTTCCACAGGCTGTGGTTTCCCTGGCCTGTGGGTCAGGTGCTTGGGGAGGGAGGACTGAGGTGGTGTTGGCTGGTGGTTGTAATCACTTTTAACACAGAAAGCCAGGTGAGGGTTATCTCCACATAGACCTTCACTGCTGTACAGTTATCAGTACAGGGGCTTTCATGTTAATGCCCAGCTGTTCGGCAGCCCCTGGGTTTTCATCCGAGGGTCAGACTTGATTAGGTTCAGACTATGAATTGATTCATACACTGACTTGTAGCACTTACAGGACTTGCAAGGAGCAGAAGAAGAATATGCTTAAAAAGGCAAACAATTTTTTTTTTTTTTTTAAACTTTCAGCAGACCTTTTCATCTGGTTTGTTGAGCTCTTGCACGGCTTTGCCAAACGGTCACATGACACATGTGATACACAAAGAGGAGCAGAAGATGACCTTGTCATCACTCTATGATGCTGAGGTTTGGCTGAAGCTGTGGCTGTCTGCCAGGTCTGCTGTGCAGACTTCAGGCCTTCGGGGCAGCTCGGGGAGGTTCACAGAACCTGATTCAGAGCCTGACCCTGCAGTGCACTTCTGAGATGGAAAGAAATACCAACTCTGGCTGTTCAGATTGGCAGGACAAAAGAGCAAGGAGAGAAACGAAGCTAGACACTGAGACAGGTCTCAGCTCAGAGATTGATTTGCATGTACCCACCGAAGGCAAAAGGCAGACACATAATGTCTGTGTCAGTGGAGACAACAAATGTTGGCAATTTGGATTAAAAAAAAAACAAACAAAAAAAAAGCGTCTGCTTCAGTGTAACTTGTCGGCGCACCAGGTATGTTTTGACTGATTGTGTATGCTGACTGCTGTTGAGGAGAAATGGGAAGCCAAATGCAGTAAAACAAACCCTCAACTTAACTGCAATTATGATTACAAAGCTGACAGATATACGTTTGAAAAAACTTTAAGGCAAAAAAGAGGGGTTTTTTGACAGAAGGGTCTCCAAATTCCTTACAGAGGATAAGTTGGGGCATAGGAGTGGATGGTGTACACAGTGTTAAGGATCCTGGTCATTCATTGAGTTGAAACTCCTGGTGTTTGAAAGAACTGTCCCTTGCACTG
The DNA here is from genome assembly GCA_016801955.1 of Conus betulinus. Taxonomy (NCBI): domain Eukaryota; kingdom Metazoa; phylum Mollusca; class Gastropoda; order Neogastropoda; family Conidae; genus Conus; species Conus betulinus. The sequence goes on from JADBJO010002879.1 coordinate 221,320, forward strand.
CATTGCAGGTGCTTATTTGGTGGTTTAGTTGGGAATGAGGTGGGGTGGGGTGGGGTGAGAAACCAGAGTTCCACTACCTGGGTATGTGACGATCACTGATGGAAGTGTTCATCATGTGGAATGATTGGCCTGTATGGGAGACGAGAAGAGAATGGATTGAAAATAAAATTTGACTGGTAGTAGTATGTAAGATGCGGTGATGCTAAGTGAAATGACTGAATGGAAAATATGTGTGTGTGTGTGTGTGTGTGTGTGTGTGTGTGTGTGTGTGTGTGTATGTGTGAGAGTGAGCGAGCGAGTGTGCGTGCGTGTGTGTGCGTGCGTGCTTGTGTGTGCGCATGCGTGCATGTTATTCCAAAGCTGTTCACGGGAAAGGGTGTTGGCTATAGCAGAGAGAGACAGATACCTTCCTCGTCGTCGGACAGGACGGCACACCAGTGCCCCACGTAGGCCCCTTCAGGCTGAGAGGCCTGGGCAGGGGAGACCACCAAGTCTTCACTGCTCTCCATTGTGGTGTTGGGGACAGTGGGGAGCCCCCTGTTGCCCTCTCCTCACAGCTTCTCTGTCCTGTCCTGTGACTCCCTCCTAGGGTGAAGGAGCTGTCTGGTCCATCCTTAGAAGGCTTCTGGGGTTAGTTCCCTTTGAACTGCTCAGCAGTGGGTTTTTTTTTTTCACTCTCTTGCTTGCTGGAGTCCCTCCTTGGATTCCGCGGTCACATTCCACGCGAACAAGCTCATGTTGGATGTTGGTCTGCGTCTGTTTAAAACTTGGAAAACATTCATCATCAGTGTCAAGTGTTCCACTTCTTCATTCAGAGTGGATATCTGCTCATGGCGGTTTCAGTGTGTAAACATTCAGATTGTGATGCCATTTGGTAAAACATTCAGATTGTGATGCCATTGGGTAAAACATTCAGATTGTGATGCCATTGGGTAAAACATTCAGATTGTGATGCCATTCATGTCACAGTTCTTGTGTGGAAATCGCATGCATCAAAGTTTCAGTTTCAGAGAAAAAAAATCACAGTTTCAATGTAGAAAGTATCTGTTTCACAGTTTTCTGTGGAAAACGTATCACAGTTTCAGTGTGGAAAAATGTATCAGTTTTGTTGCCGAAAGCGTATTTTAGTTTCAGTGTGGAAAACGTATCACAGTTTCGTTGTGGAAAATGTATCACAGTTTCATTGTGGAAAGTGTATCACATTTTCAGTATGGAAAACATATCACAGCTTCAGTGCAGAAAACGTATCACATTTTCAGTGTGGAAAGCGTATCACAGTTTCAGTGTGGAAAAACATCAATCACAGTTTCAGTGTGTGAAAAAGCATAGCACAGTTTCAATGTGGAAAACGTATCACATTTTCAGTGTGCAAAGCATAGCACAGATTCAGTGAAAAAGTGCAACAGAAAAACCATGCACCTCAGTGTTTCAGTTTTGGAAACACACATCACACAATATCAGTGTGGAAAACATTCACATCAGTTTCTGTTTGAAAATATCTCCATCTCAGGTTCAGCTTGGACATCATTCATATCTCACTTTTACTGTGGAAAACATTCACATCACAGTTTCACTGTGGAAAACATTCACATCTCAGTTTCACTGTGGAAAACATTCACATCACAGTTTCACTGTGGGAAAACATTCACATTCACATCACACATTTTGCTGTGTGGAAAACATTCACATCACAGTTTTGGTGTGGAAAACATTCACATCACAGTTTCACATCACAGTTTTGTGTGGAAAACATTCACATCACACAGTGGAAAGCAGCCACATCACAGTTTCAGTGTGGAAAACATTCACATCACAGTTTCACTGCGGAAAGCAAATCACAGTTTCAGTGTGGAAAGCAGCCACATCACAGTTTCACTGTGGAAAACATTCACATCACAGTTTCAGTGTGGAAAAGATTCACATCACAGTTTCAGCTGTGGAAAAGCAGTCACATCACAGTTTCAGTGTGGAAACATCACATCACAGTTTCAGTGTGGGAAGTGCCACATCAAGTTTCAGTGTGGAAAGTCGTCACATCACAGTTTCAGTGTGGAAAGCATCCAGTCATCGCCTTCAGTGTGGAAAGCAGCCACATCACAGTTTCAGTGTGGAAAGCAGTCGCATCACAGTTTTTGTGGTGTGTCACAAGTTTCAGTGGAAAGCATCACATCAGTTTCAGTGTGGAAAGCAGCCACATCACAGTTTCAGTGTCAGCCACATCACAGTTTCAGTGTGGAAATCATCCACATCATTGCCTTCAGTGTGCTGACCACTGGTGCCACAGTCTCCCTGTCCCCTGTTGGAGGGTAGGTGAACACAGACATGGTGGAGTTGCCTCCTGAGATCTTGGTCTCGCTGGCGAAAGGAAAGAGAGCACAGCTTACTTTAGATCTTTCCGCTGCAAGGCTCTTTTTCTCCAAAGACAGATTGATATCTTCAAGTTGTCCCAGTAAAACGAATTTCTTGGTGTAATACAAATTTAGATGGGCTTTTAAAAATCATATGATTTTTTTTTCCTTTTATTTGGTTGTTACATCATCGGTAGTATTTTTTTAAGCTATGTGTATTTTTTTCTTTTGTGACCAGGTTGACAGTGTGAGCAATCATTTCTTTATCTTTTTTCTCCTTGGGTCTCCTGACTTGGGATGCTGTTTACACAACGAAAAAAACAAAGGAAAAAAAAAACAAGTTTTTATTTAGTTCACAGTGTTTTTTGTTGTTGTTGTTGTTTGTTTGTTAACATTTATGCTCATAAATCAGTTTCATCTATCCTCCCATGCATACTTTAATGTGTATCAGCTGATTGTTTTTCTTTTTTTTCCATTCATCTATTTCTTCATGTATGTAAATTAGTGTGTATACTTGTTGGTAGTTTTCCTCATCTCTTTGTTTTGTTGGCTTCATCAGAAACATGCAGTAGCATAGGTAAGTGTGCGGAGGGGGATAGAAGTGGTCTTCATGTTTCCACAGGTCAGCTTGCCCTCCTGGCCCCAGCAGGCGGGGGCAGGTGGACTATAAAGGGTATGACTGTGCAGATGTTGGCCTGTGAGTTTGGGTCAGCCACTAAGGGACAGGCTGGCCCTGTGGACAGTGCTGTAATCTCTTGATCCAGCCGTCCTGAGTTCAGTCCCCCTGCTTGAACCAGTCGGAGAGGAGGGGGAGAGTTTTCTCTTGGGGACTGGCTTCTGCCCAGGCAGACCTCAGACCTCTCTCCCTGTCCTTGGCATGGGGAGTTGAGTGGAGGTCCTGTGTGTCAACACACGCATTAACTTTCTGGCAATGTGCCGTGTGGAGGCAACTCTGTCGACCCGTTCACGACGAGCCGTGCACTGGTGACGGCAGCACTGCAGTACTGCCTGGACGTGCCGTGCCTCCGTGACGGCACAACTATAAAAGAATTCTCATGCTCTCTCGTCTACCGTCTAGGGGATGCAGCTGCCATAAATATTTAGAACAGGGTTCTAGCCACTGGGAGGGTAAGTTTACATGCACTAGCGATGACCTTTGTGACCTTAGAGCAGTCCGAACAAAGAGACCCGTCTGGCACTGTAAGGCACGTGTGAAATTTCCTGCTTCACGAATATATCGGGCAGAAGGAGAATGACATGTGGTTTTAGAACTGGTTCAGTAAAGTAGTTCAGAAAATGAGGGGGTAAAGGTGTACACGTTTTTCGAAAAGAA
>JADBJO010002879.1:230000-242500 GCA_016801955.1 Conus betulinus
AGATTAACCTGAAGAAGAGCTTAGAGCAGTCAGGATGTTTTCCAGGGCTGTGTCTGATGGCTGTACTCTGGCCCAGTATAACCGTGTTGTGCCAATCAGTCCTTTTTTTTGTTTTGTTTTGGCTCGTACCCTGTGTTATCCTAGCCTGGCGCTGTAGAATCTAGTCATTGATAGCATTGGAGATAACCTTAGCCCAGAAGGGGTGGCAAGAGATATATAACAAAGGCATTGAACCACACACACATTGAGGAGGGTGGAGAGGAGAGAGAGAGAGAACCGGTAGTGGTGGGGGGAGTGGGTAGGAAGGGGGAAGAGAGAGAGAGAGGAGAGAGATGGGGGTGGGAGGGGGGGAGAGAGAGAAGGGAAAGAGAGAGGGGAGATATTTTGGAGGAGTGGGTTGGGGAGGATTGGGGGGGGGGGGGGAGGGGGGGGGCGAGGGAAAAGTGGATAATGGTGTTTGCTGTCAAAGGGGTGATCAAAACGAAGTGACACTGACAGACAATCAATATTGAAAGTGCCTGGAAGAAAGAGCGGGGAAAGAGGGAAGGCAAGAGAGGGAAGAGGATGGGAAGGAGAGTTGGAGGAGGTACAAAAACACACACACACACACACACACACACACACACACACACACACACACACACACACACACACACACACACACACACACACACACACACACACACACACACACACACACACACACACACACACACACACACACACACACAACAACAAAAATTGTATAAAGTGTATTGCTGAGAGCTGGAGGAGGAAAAAAAAAAAACGACAACACACACACACACACACACACACACACACACACTAAATGAAACAAACACAACAAAAATTGTATAAAGTTGTATTGTATTGCTGAGAGGGCCAAGACGGAGGGAGGGAATTGGATCATAGTGGAGGGGAGGGGGCAAGGGGGAGGGGAGGAGAGAGGTGAAGGAAGTGGAGGGGGAAAAGGAAAGGACTGAATACCTGGTGAAACACAGTTGCTGATGTATGGAGAGAGAGGGTTCCAGAACCTGAAAGAAATGTCAGGCTGTCTTTGTTTCCATTACTTTTTATGAAAATGGTCAAAGCAGATCCGTCTGAACAGGCTCACACACTGACAATATAGCGGTGTGTGTGGAATTTTGGAAATTCCAATAAATTGAGCTTTTTTTCACATTCAAGAGTTTGTTTAAATCCATTTGCAAATAAACTTTGGCTGTTGGGGTAGAATAAGAAAGAGAGAAAAAAGGTGTGTGTGTGTGTGTGTGTGTGTGTGTGTGTGTGTGTGTGTGTGTGTGTGTGTGTGTGCACAGCACGCAAGAAACGGATGAAAGCACAGTGTGTGTGAGAGTGTGTGTGTGTGTGTGTGTGTGTGTGTGTGTGTGTGGAACTTGAGAGAGAGAGAGAGAGAGAGAGAGAGAGAGAGAGAGGTGGGGTGGAGGGAGAGAGAGAGAGAGAGAGTGTGTGAGAGAGAGAGAGCCTGCCTGAGAGAGAGAGAGTGTCACTGGCGTATGTGAATATGTGAGATTATAAAGACTGGCAAAAGAGAGAGAGAGGAGAGATTAGAGAGAGAGAGAGAGAGAGGGAGAGAACTTTAATTGGGTAAATTAATGATCAAAAGCTTTGCACCATGCCATGAAAATCAGCAAACAAAAAGCAGTTAAGTAAACAAGAGAGAGGGATGAGGACTGGGGATGTACACGGACTGGAATGGGGGGGGGGGGGGGGGGGGGGGGGGGGCAGCATGGAGCAAAAAGAAATCCAAAGTGGAATTATTTACCCTGGTTTCATTGAAATTGAAAGAAGAGAGAGAGAGGAGGGAGGAAACAGACAGACAGAGAGAGGAGAGAGAGAGAAGGGGATAGAGAGAGAGGGGGGGGGGGGGGGGGGGGGGGGGGAGAGAGAATAAGGCCACAGGTAATTGTTTAGGAAAAATGCAACAGAAATCAGAATGAGTTGTAATTCAGTTGAAGATACAAGCATAATGCTGACAGAGATTCAACTAGGCTGAGGATGAATGGAAAAAAAAAGGAGTGGGGTGGGGGGTGGGGGGATGGAGGAGGAAGTTAACACACACCATAAACATACAAACGGGGTGGATTTGGGGAGGGGGGGGGGGGAACAGACAGACAGATGGACAAACAAACAGAGAGGCCTTACCTGTGGTGAGAACCATGAGGGTTTCGTCGGAGATGGACAGGCGGCGTGGAACAAAGCAGGGCTGGGCCTCTCCTGAAGGTTCCATTGTCAGGCTGTACTGAGTGCTGGTCGGTGCCTCTGTCGCAGGTGAGGTGAACAGCAGCGGCGGCGGCGGTGGCTGCGACTGCAAATGGTGGTTGGTGTGGTCCAGGATGAAGAAGGGAGAGGGGTGGTGGAGGAAGGATGGTTCCAGAGCTGTGTGTGCACGGCGGTGGGGTGGCGGAGGGGGGGGGGGGGGGGGAGTTGAACTGGAAAGAGAATGGTGGGGGGTTGAGAGGTGGGGGGTGGTGGTGGTGGTGGTGGAATTTGAGTCCATTGTTGTTTTATTGATGTATCTGTGATAGTCTGTTTATATCTTTTTGAGCGTTCATGCATGCCAGTGTTTTTTGTGTGCATGCGCTTACGGACTGAGGCACCACAAGTGTACAGGCACATGCTGCGTATGCTCGCTTGTGCACGTGCATGCGTGTGCACGTGCATGCGTGGGCACGCACATGCATAACGTGCGCAGGAATGGGGCCGTTGGTATGGATGACACGTTACACACAGCATGCACCCTGAGTGAGAAATGGAAATGGAAAGAATGAAGGAAGTAAGGAAAATGAGTGATCGATATTGAACGATACTGACTGGATGACACGGGAAACTTACTGAATGAAGCGCCAGCTGGCAGCTCTTCAGTCGGCACTACCCAGGTAGGCAGCCCGTTGGGTAAAACGAGTGTTGATTGTAAAGCGCTTAGAGCTGGCGTCTAGCCGAGAATCATGCACGCACGCACGCATGCACACACGCTTACTTGCTCTCTTTCTCTCTCTCTCTCTGTCTGTCTGTCTGTCTGTCTCTCTCTCACACATATCCCTGATATGTACAGATGTTTTGCTTTGTACCTCACTGTGTTATATCTTGCTCTTTGCCATCCATTTCTCTCCTACCTCTCCAGACCCTCCCTTCCCTCTTTCACTGCCTCCTTTACCTCCTCTTGCCTCCTTCCAATCTCCCCTTCTCTCGCTCTCTCTTCCTCTTCTTCATTTCTCTCTGTTTCTCTCTCGTTCAGTCTGTCTGTCTGTCTCCCTGACTTTCTCTTATGCTCTCTCTCTCTCTCATGCTGTATCACATATTCTCCCTGTCACAACTGATTAAGAAAGTGGATGTGCCCATAATGGTGGACAGGAAGGGATGAAGAGGGAGATAGGAAGGGGGGGGGGGGGGGGGGGTGTGAGGAACGCTGTGCTGAGAGTCAGAGAGAGAGGGGGGGGGGGGGAACTCTGTGCTGAGAGTCAGAGAGAGAGAGAGGGGGGGGGGGGGGGGGGACACAGGACAACTGACACAGTGCTGCATTTAGTTTTGCAGTGCCAGTGGAATGTGTCCACAGTGGAGTGTGGGTGTGAGTGCCAGTGGAATGTCTCCACAGTGGAGTGTGGGTGTGAGTGCCAGTGGAATGTGTCCACAGTGGAGTGTGGTGTGAGTGCCTGGAGTGTGTGCATGGGTTTGGGGTGGCTGAGCTGAGGGGTATTGTGTTTTCATGCATAGTGCAGCGAGAGACAGCAGACAGGCTGCCCTCATCTGGTTGCCAAGAGCCTTAATAGGACAGGAAGCAGAGCAGCTTCCTTTTACAGAGATGCTGGATTGAAAAACACTAAGGGGGACATGCAGGAACAGGTTTTCATGGAATCGTCCATCAAACATTTTCACCTAATCTAGCACTTAAAAGGGAAGCTGTTCAGTGGTGTTTGCATAGGGAGAGTTTTGTCACTGCCTCACGTTAAACACTTCACTTCACTGCACATCGACCCTCAGTTACGTGATAATGAACTTTCCCAGCACCAACGCTCTCCACATCAGAGTAATGAAGGATGCTTAATTAAAAATCACTTGAAACAGAACTTGTAGGAAGAGGTTTTTATGACATCAGTAGTAAAAACATTTGTACCAGATCTAACGCTTAGAAGTGGATTTGTTCAGTGGTGTTTATGCAGGGAGAGCTTTGTCGCTGCGTTGTGTTCAAACTTCAGCACACATCAGCCAGCAGTTAGGTCATAATGAACTTTCCCAGTGCGACCATTCTCCACATAAGAGTCATGAGGGATGGTTCATTGAAGTGGTGTGCTGGGCTGTGCATGTGGGAGGGGAGCCAGGGTGAGAGGACACCACGGCAGGTTGGGCCTGCATGTGCATGCATGCGCTGTGAGAGAGAGAGAGAGAAAGATGGTTCAGAGTGAAGGGTGGGGGTGGGGGGATGGACTGGGTGGAGCCAGATTATAAGTAACTCTCAGAGGTTGGGCACAGGTGGAAGGGAGATAACAGCCATGGTGGTCAGATTCTCTTTTTTTACAGATCTGTTTGAATGTAGCAGTGTTCATTGCCTGCCCTGTGCAACCCACCAAGGTATTTCTCAGAAACACATCTATCTACCCTTGCAAAAGAAACTGGTTTATTTGTTGAGGTTTGTAGGTACGCTAGATGTATGCTGCTCGTAGTCAGCCAGCAATACACATGAGGAACAACAAGTATACCCAGTAGCAGCCGTTCAAGGTACAAAACATGTGTCTTTTATTTAACTGTAGGCACTGATGGTGGCAGTTGAGTTGCCCTGTTGTTGTGGTTAATACTGATGAGGAATGTGAAGCTTGAAAACATAATTTTTTTGTGCAATTTTGAAAGGAAAATGAATTGAAAATGCCAATGTTGAGAGAAGAAATTCTTCATCTGCTGGATCTTGAGGAGCGGTCAAGGGGGGCTGTGATGAGTCTTGCTGTGCCTCAGGAAGGTGATAGTAGCAGTGAAAGTGATGAAGAAGATCATGTGGAAACTGCATCAGTGCCGGACTTCACTTCGTTAGCCAGTACAGGTGGACAGACTGACCATGGCAGGGCCAGGGATGTCCAGTGCTGGCTGACACTGGGAGATTGTTATTAACCACAGCTAAATTAAGTTATTAACCACAGCTAAACTAGGCATGCATGGTCATGAAGCACAGCAGTTTGGTGTTGATTGCAGGCTCAGGCTGGCAGAAAGGTCAGGAAGGTCAGGCAGAGGCAGTGCCAGTCACAACAGTGTTGATGCTGAGTGTGTATTACACAGCAGGCTACAGAGAACCTCCTCACCCTTTCAAACAAGAGAGAGAGAGAGAGAGAGAGAGAGAGAGAGAGAGAGAGAGAGAGAGAGAGAGAGAGAGAGAGAGAGACAGAGAGAGAGAGAGAAACAGACAGTGAGAGATGGAGAGCAGAGAGAGAGAGAGAGAGAGAGAGAGAGAGAAGAGAGAGAGAGAGAGAGAGACAGAGACAGTAAGAGAGAGAAGAGAGAGAGACAGAGGCAGACAGTGAGAGAGAGAGAGAGTGAGAGACAGATGAGACAGTGAGAGAGAGAGAGATGGAGAGACAATGAGAGACTGAGAGAGAGACAGAGAGAGAGACAGACAGAGTGAAAGAGAGAGAGAGAGAGAGAGAGAGAGAGATAGAGAGAGAGAGAGAGAGAGAGAGAGACAGACAGACAGACAGACAGACAGACAGACGCACACGCACAGAGAAACAGACAGAGAGAGGAACTAACTAGCAGGTGCCTGTGATTTGATCCTCAGGATGACCAGAAAGCCCCAGTCAGAAGGGGTAGGTGGGGTACTGTCTGGTTCCTAAGCTGAAGGTGGGGATTCTGTCCTTGGTAGAGAACCCATCACTGAGTGAAAAAAAGGGATGAAGTTTTTTGAGGTGGAGAGCCCTCCCCCCCCCCCCCCCCCCCCCCCCCCCCCCCCCCCCCCCTTCCCCCCCCCTTTCACATTACCCTTAATTGCAGTCTGCCTCCTCAACGTGCTCAGTCAGTTCTCACTTGCACTGGTGACCTGTGGGTTGTCAGTGAACAGCTGTTCTAGTTCTGGTGCCCTGCTACCTCTTAGGGCGCAAGCACATGCTTTCATTGTACTTTTTGCATGTGTGCATGCTTATGTGTGTGTACGTGTGCGTGCATGTGTGTGCATGTATGTGCGTGTGTGTGTTTGTGTGCGCGTGTGTGCATGCATGTGTGTGTGTGTGCATGTGTGTGTGTGTGTGCATGTGCTTGTGTGCATGCACGTTGCAAACGGGCTTACATGCCTGTGGTGGTGTGAAGGTGCCAACATGTGTGGTCAGTTGAATGGCATGTAAGAACTGGCGGGACCCTGCCGTGTGAAATGGTTCTATTGATGAGGATTGGAGGGAAAGGGAGAAAAATGTGGCTCAGTTTCTGATGGCAAGCACAGCAGCATCTGACACATACACACTGTCACTCCTCCTTATCAGTAATCCCTCACCCCCCTGTACTACCACTTCCTGTCTTTCTCTCTCAGTTCCTCCTTCTGTCTGTATGTCTGTCTGTCTCTCCTCTTTCTCTGTCTCCCTGCCTGTCTCTGTCTCTGTCTGTCTGTCTGTCTGTCTGTCTGTCTGTCTCTCTCTCTTACACACACAGTCTCACACAGTTTCACATGGATTCTCTCTCTCTCCCTCTTTCTCTCTCTCACTCTCTCACACACACACACACACACACACACACACACACACACACACACACACACACACACACACACATATGCATATGATTTTCCCACAGTTGTTAGCCCATTTCAGACTGATGACACTCTCCATAAGAAGATGCTAAACAGAAGCGTGAACTATCCCCTCTTTTCCCCCTCTACCCTACACACACACACACACACACACACGCATTTACATACGCACACATACTCTCATACTTACATGCACCCAGATGCAAACACTGGCGTGCGCATGTAAACAAACACAAATACATGCAGGCATGCATGCACAGACACAGACACATACATACGCACGCACGCACGCACGCATGCACGCACACATGCACGCACGCACAGAGGGGAAAAAATACAGCTAGCTTACACCTTGCTGTAATACACTCCACAGAGTGCTTTGTGTGACAAATAGAACAGAACTGTCGGTGACATTGTAGACCTGTCGACATAGACAACAAACACACGGACATTCACTGAGTGCACAAGAACTTGTGAGGTGCTAAACATGTGGACCACAAACAAAGCGCACTGACTGTTCAGCAGACATGAGACTTTTCAGCTTGTAGCCTGAAATCAGGCCTTTTAAAGGATTCCAGGCCATTCTTGAGACATACATAAATCTGCAGAGAAAGCTAGAGGTGGGAGTTAGGTGTGATATATAATATTAAGATCATCAGGTTTCAAGTTCTTAAACCAGTTGATTATTTTATTCCAGTCTGGTTTGTCAAAGCTTCTGCTGGCACCTCCAAAATTCAAGTGATTGACAAGTTTGTTGGCTCAGAATGTTTCAAAGGCTAGGAGGAACGAAGAACTGACTAGAACATTGACAAGACGCCGGGCATAAAGAATTGTTGGGATGCATGGTAGCCAGAGCATACCACCAACCTGGCAATAGTGGAAAAGTCTCAGAACACAGCTCAGCTTCAGGGGACTTAACCCCTGAGCCAACAAGGCCCTGGGCCTGGGAGGCCACCTGGGGGTTCGATGCCGCCTCCTGGATCCACTGGGATTTTTCAGGGTTTTTCCCACCAGTTAAGGTCTCATGTCTGTTGTGTGGCACTGACGACAGAACGGTCAGCCTTGGCGCATGTGGATGTGCCAGAGGTCAGAGTGCAGGCAGGGGGGAGGTAGACTCAGGCAGATGGCTGCCTGAAGGACATGGTCTGTGAGCTGGAATCATGCTTTGTAGACATTTCAGTCCATGGCATGTGCCACTAGTCTTTCAGTTTCCGGGCAAGACTTTCAACCCATCAGTCAGTGATGCCACAGATGTGTTTTTGACAGAGACAACACACTCGCAGCTCATGGCTGTGATGGTGGAACAAAAAGTCAGTGATGCCATAGACATGTCGACACAAACAGCACACATGTCACTCGCTGCTCTTTGCTGGGACAGAAGAATAGACAGTGATGTCATAGATGTGTCAACACAAACATCACACACTGTTACTCGCTGCTCTTGTCCGTGACAGCAGTACAGTCAGTGATGTCACAGAACAACACGCTCTGTCACTGCTGTTGGCTGTGACAGTGGAACAATCAGTGATGTCATAGACATGTCAACACAAACAGCACACACTGTCACTCACTGCTGTTGGTTGTGACAATGGAACAGCCAGTGATGTCATAGACATGTCAACAGCAGACACTGTCACTCACTGCTGTTGGTTGTGACGGCAGCACAGTCAGTGACGTAGCTGACGTGTTCTGCATGTTCTGTCCACACACATCTTGGAAGGTGCCACCTTTCAGGTGTCTGTAGTGGTGGGTACAACGTGTTCTGTCCACACACACGTCACACAAGGTGCTACATTACAGGTGTCTGTAGTGGTGGGTACAGCGTGTTCTGTCCACACACGTCACACAAAGGTGCTACATTACAGGTGTCTGTAGTGGTGGGTACAACATGTTCTGTCCACACACATGTCACACAAGGTGCTACATTACAGGTGTCTGTAGTGGTGGGTACAACGTGTTCTGTCCACACACATGTCACACAAGGTGCTACATTACAGGTGTCTGTAGTGGTGGGTACAACGTGTTCTGTCCACACACATGTCACACAAGGTGCAACATTACAGGTGTCTGTAGTGGTGGGTACAGCGTGTTCTGTCCACACACATGTCACACAAGGTGCTACATTACAGGTGTCTGTAGTGGTGGGTACAGCGTGTTCTGTCCACACACATGTCACACAAGGTGCTACATTACAGGTGTCTGTTGTGGGGGGTACAGCGTGTTCTGTCCACACACACGTCACACAAGGTGCTACATTACAGGTGTCTGTTGTGGTGGGTACAGCGTGTTCTGTCCACACACACGTCACACAAGGTGCTACATTACAGGTGTCTGTAGTGGTGGGTACAGCGTGTTCTGTCCACACACACGTCACACAAGGTGCTACATTACAGGTGTCTGTTGTGGTGGGTACAACGTCTTCTGTCCACACACACGTCACACAAGGTGCTACATTACAGGTGTCTGTAGTGGTGGGTACAACGTGTTCTGTCCACACACACGTCACACAAGGTGCTACATTACAGGTGTCTGTAGTGGTGGGTACAACGTGTTCTGTCCACACACACGTCACACAAGGTGCTACATTACAGGTGTCTGTAGTGGTGGGTACAAAGTATTCTGTCCACACACACGTCACACAAGGTGCTACATTACAGATGTCTGTAGTGGTGGGTACAAGGTTCTGTCCACACACATCACACAAGGTGCTACATTACAGGTGTCTGTAGTGGTGGGTACAACGTGTTCTGTCCACACATGTCACACAAGGTGCTACATTACAGGGTCTGTAGTGGTGGGTACAACGTGTTCTGTCCACACACACAAAGTGCTATGTTACAGGTGTCTGTAGTGGTGGGTACATGTGTTGTGTCCACACACACAAAGTGCTATGTTACAGGTGTCTGTAGTGGTGGGTACAACGTGTTCTGTCCACACACTCAACGTGCTATGTTACAGGTGTCTGTAGTGGTGGGTACAACGTGTTCTGTCCACACACACAACGTGCTATGTTACAGGTGTCTGTAGTGGTGGGTACAGCGTGTTCTGTCCACACACACACAAAGTGCTATGTTACAGGTGTCTGTAGTGGTGGGTACAGCGTGTTCTGTCCACACACACAAAGTGCTATGTTACAGGTGTCTGTAGTGGTGGGTACAGCATGTTCTGTCCACACACACAAATTGCTATGTTACAGGTGTCTGTAGTGGTGGGTACAGCATGTTCTGTCCATACACAAGGTGCCAGGTTTCACATCCCTGTGTTGTGAACAGTCCCATGTGGGTTGAGTCCCCTTTCAGATATGTCCAGGGGCGACATGTCTCTTGAAAGCAGTGTGAAAACAGGTATGGTACTTACTTACGGTGTCGACTCACTCCTTCTACAGAATCCAGCAGAAAAAGTCACGCTGCTGCCGCTGCAGCAACAGTAGCAGCAGCAGCAGCAGCGGCGGCAGTGGTGGTAGCGGCGGCACAGCACTTGACAGTGACACAGGATGGGAAGAAAGTGCAGTCCTGGGTGGGAAGGGAGGGAAATCAATAGCAGGTTGACACAAGTGGGATGCAGTGAGAAGACAGTGAGTGTGGTGGAGGGGGTGGGGTGGTGGGGGTGGAGGGGGGGCTGGGTGGGCTGTGAAGAACACCAGACAGAAGCTGAAGCCGAAGACAGGGATGAAGCAGGAGGAGGAGGAGGAGGAGGAAGAAAGGGGGGAGGCAGGGAGGGTAACTCTACAGCAGCCTGTGGAATCCTGACTGGAGGAGACAAGAGAGTGTGGGTGTGTCTGATGTCTTTTATCTGGGTTGACCTTCCACGGTGATTGTGTCCCCCCTCCCACCCCCAGCCCCCATCTCCCACACCCTGGGGGACTGGGACCCAGGCCCTCACTGGGGGGGGGGGGGGGGGGGGGGGGCTAATGGATGTTCATTGTCCTCAGTGATCATGCCCCCCCTCCCCATCCCCATCTGTTATCTTGACTGGTCTTTTTGAAGGCAGTGAACTCTGATGGACATTGGACATGAAGGGGTGGGGGTGGGGTCAGGGAGGGGTATGCGAGTGGGGAGTGGAGGAGGAGGGGGGAGTCATTGAAGAGAGTATGTGGTGTTCAGTCCCTGGGGGGGGGGGGGGGGGGGGGGGAGGTTTGAGATGGGGGGGGGGGGGGGACCCCCTCCCGCCCGGTTTGCTTTTTGAAGTGTCTGTAGTATCTCTATCTGTGTCTCTGTACCATTGCTGCCAGTTCACCACAAAAGTATCCTCTTGGGAATGCTCCCCGATTTTCAAGAATGTTCCCCAAATCGTGAACTTAGTGGGGGGGGGGGGGATTGAGAGGAGGATACATGTGGCCCATACCAGGGTACTGGAGACAGTAGAACTAGAAGAGGTGCCTGTGGAAAAGTAGACTCTCTCTCACGCTCGCTCTCTCTGTGTGTGGCAAACAGCAGCCTAGTACTGTATCGCTGAAAATGCAAAATCTGTACACAAGTCTGTATGGAGGGGATGGGAGGGGGGGAGAGACAGCAGGTAAAGGGAATACCCTTGGATAAAATGTCCCCCTCTCCCCCCCCCCCCCCCCCCCCCCCCCCCCAAAAACCCCCCAGAGAGACTAGAGACTAGATAGATGGAGAAAATATCTCTTTTCACACACACACATTCCCTGAAGTTGGAGTATGGCTGCCTTGATGGCGGGATAAAAATGGTCATACACACAAAACTCCACTCCCTTTGTTGGATAGATGGGATTAATCCTTGTCTGTCTATACAGGGAGTGTCTGCAGGAGTATCAGCCTGCGAAGGCAGAAGAAAAAAAAAAAAAAAGAAACACACACACACATGCACACACACACATGCACACACACACACACACACACACACACACACACACACTCACAAAGCAGAGAGACAGACAGAGATGGACAAGATGTCCCTCTTCAACCCTGCAAGAGAGAGAGACTAGAGAGATGGATAAAATGTCCCTCTTCAACCCTGCTGACAAAACAGACTAGAGAGATGGATAAAATGTCCCTCTTCAACCCTGCTCACAAAACAGAGAGAGACTAGAGAGATGGATAACCTGTCCCTCTTCAACCCTGCTGACAAAACAGAGAGAGAGAGAGATGGATAAAATGTCCCTCTTCAACCCTGCTGACAAAACAGAGACTAGAGAGATGGATAAAATGTCCCTCTTCAACCTGTGCTCACAAAACAGAGACTAGAGAGATGGATAAAATGTCCCTCTTCAACCCTGCTCACAAAAACAGAGAGACTAGAGAGATGGATAAGATGTCCCTCTTCAACCCTGCTCACAAAACAGAGAGACTAGAGAGATGGATAAAATGTCCCTCTTCAACCTGTGCTCACAAAACAGAGAGAGACTAGAGAGATGGATAAAATGTCCCTCTTCAGCCCATGCTCATGAAACAGAGAGAGACTAAGAGATGGGATAAAATGTCCTTTTCACCCCCACGTACAAAATGGAGAGAGACACAGGAGATGGAGAAAATGTCCCTCTCCACCCCCGCTCGCGAAACAGAGATAGACACAAGAGATGGATAACATGTCCCTTTTAACTCACACACACACACACACACACACACACACAGACACACACACGCCCCACCCCCCCCCCCCCCCCCCCCCCCCCCTTCCCGCTCACAAACAGAAACACGAGAGATGGACCCAAAAGAAATGCTGACTTCAAAATCGAGCCACCCAATGCTGTTGTCCCTCCCCCCCCCTTTCCACCCACCTCCCCCACCCCCCCCCACACCTC
>JADBJO010002879.1:247500-278693 GCA_016801955.1 Conus betulinus
GTACTAAGTATTTATTGACATGCGCGCACGTCTGTGTGCCCTCTGTCTCTCTCTCCCTCTCTGTCCCTCTCTGTCCCTCTCTCTCTCTCTCTCTCTCTCTCACACACACATATGTATATATATATATGTGTGTGTGTGTGTGTGTGTGTGTGTGTGTGTGTGTGTGTGTGTGTGTGTGTATATATATAGTGTGTGTGCATGTGTGTGTGTGTGTGTGTGTGTGTGTGTGTGTGTGTGTGTGTGTGTGTGAGGCAGAGAAGGAGAGATGGGGGGGGGGGGAAGGGGGAGAGAGAGAAAATGTGTATGTATGTGTGTGGCGCATGCGTGTGTGTGCATGCATGTAAGGAGGTACATAATTAAAGCGATAGTGATTTATATAGAATCCAGGCATTCATTCTTCATTCCTGTTGTCCCATAATTATTGTCCTTAGCTCTTACATGCAGGCGTTCTGTCTGATGTAGATCCCTGTGAACATGCATGCCAGGGATCTTGTGTTACCTACAGTGTCAGGCTTGTAAATCAAAATCACATTTGCCATAACTTTCGGTCTCAGTTTGCATTCTCCCTCCTCTCTCTCCTCACAGTTCCTCCTCTCCTCACTCTCATCCCCTCTACTCCCTCTCACTCCCTCTCTCCCATTCCCTCTTGTTCTTTCTCTTCCTCACCGTCTCTGTATCAGTCTCTCGCCCTGCACTGCTTGCCATTCCCCCCTCCCTCTCCACCTTCATCTTTTTCTCCTGTCTGTATCTGTTTTATTTAGGTGTGTGCCAGAGAGAGGGATGTTCAATCCTTTGTGAGCAAGTGTGTGTGTGTGTTTGTCCCTTACATACACACATACACAGACTTTTGAAAAAGAAAAAAAGTCAGTGTAGGGCACATGATAAACATTGTGTTGCACTTGCATTGCATTAGTGGTTCCACGAGGTCTGAAGGAAGTGATTTTTTTTTTTAAAACTGAGTTTTAAATTGAATGTCTTGGGGGGCCGGAATAGTTCAGTGGTTGAGCGCTGGACTCATAATCTTGGTAATCCTGGGGTTGTGCGTTTGAATCTCTGCCAGGCCGTTTCGGTACAGGGGGATTTTTCCCTGGGAGTTAACGTTGGTTCTGACTCCATTTCCCTTACAGTCCTTCGAATGAGACTATAAACCGAGGTTCCGTGTGTGAATGCATGCATAACATCTTGCACACACGTAAAATCCTATCACCAACTTTCAGAAGAGAAGGCCAGTTTGGCCGTTGTATGGATGATATGTTACACATAACATGCATTTTCCCTGAAGTTGGAGTATGGCTGCCTTAATGGCGGGATGAAAAAAAAACAGTCATACACACAAAACTCCACTCCCTTCGTTGGGTAGACGGGATCAGTTCTTGCCTGTCTATACAGGGATGTCTGCAGGAGTATCAACCTGCATATGCACAGAAGAAAAGAAAAATGGAATGTCTTGTTCTGAGTTCTCTGCCTTTCCTGCTCTCCCAACTTCCCTCAACGCTTGAACTCTGCCCTTTCTTGTCGCAAGTGCATTGCGTGCGCGTACATGCAGGCACTGTACATACGGCCGCCTGTGCATGTCCGCACATGGATCAGGAGCACTTGCATGCACATCCACGCACACGTGCATGCATGCAGGCATGTGCGCCCTGACATGCTGTGTTCTGCCCTTTGTCTTCCCCGCTGCGTTGTGCCTTGCTCTCTGTAGCATCCATGAAGAATGAGGGTGGGAGCTTTGGTCATGGTGGTGTGCATGGAGTGGAAAGGCTGGGGTGGCTGAAAGATGCGTTGTGCCTTGCTCTCTGTAGCATCCATGAAGAATGAGGGTGGGAGCTTTGGTCATGGTGGTGTGCATGGAGTGAACGGGCTGGGGGTGGCTGAAAGATGCGTTGTGCCTTGCTCTCTGTAGCATCCATGAAGAATGAGGGTGGGAGCTTGGTCATGGTGGGTGTGCATGGAGTGAAAGGCTGGGGTGGCTGAAAGATGCGTTGTGCCTTGCTCTCTGTAGCATCCATGAAGAATGAGGGTGGGAGCTTTGGTCATGGTGGTGTGCATGGAGTGGAAAGGCTGGGGTGGCTGAAAGATGCGTGGTGCCTTGCTCTCTGTAGCATCCATGAAGAATGAGGGTGGGAGCTTTGGTCATGGTGGTGTGCATGGAGTGGAAAGGCTGGGGTGGCTGAAAGATGCCTTGTGCCTTGCTCTCTGTAGCATCCATGAAGAATGAGGGTGGGAGCTTGGTCATGGTGCTTTTTCTCCCCCTTCCATTCTCTCTCTTCTACTGGAGTGGAACGGCTGGGGTGGCTGAAAGATGCGTGGTGCCTTGCTCTCTGTAGCATCCATGAAGAATGAGGGTGGAGCTTTGGTCATGGTGGTGTGCATGGAGTGGAAAGGCTGGGTGGCTGAAAGATGCGTGGTGCCTTGCTCTCTGTAGCATCCATGAAGAATGAGGGTCTGGAGCTTTGGTTCATGGTGGTTGCATGGAGTGGAAAGGCTGGGGTGGCTGAAAGATGCTCACCTGGTGCCTTGCTCTCTGTAGCATCCATGAAGAATGAGGGTGGGAGCCTTTGGTCATGGTGGTGTGCATGGAGTGGAAAGGCTGGGTGGCTGAAAGATGCTTCTGTTGTGCCTTGCTCTTCTGTCACCATCCATGAAGACCTCCTGAGGGTGGGCTCACCTTTGGTCATGGTGGTGTGCATGGAGTGGAACGGCTCCTCTTCTGTGGCTGAAAGATGCGTGGTGCCTTGCTTTCTAAACCTCCTCCTCTTCTGTGACTTTTCATCCTCAAATGGGAGGTTCTTGGGGCAGGTAGGCTTCCGTGGCTTTCTCATTCCTTCCTCCTCCTCTTTAGATTCTCCTCCTCATCCTCTCTTTTTCCTCTCCTTTCTGCTCTCTCCTCTTCTACTCTCCTTTTCTTCTGCCCTGCTTCCATCTTCTCCTCTTCTGATCCTCCTCTTCTTCACCTCTCCTCTTCTTCTCTCTCCCCTTCCCTCTTATCACCTTTCCTTCTCTTTCTCCTCCTCTTCTGCTCACTTTTTCTCTCCTCTTTGTCACCTCTTTTTTTCTTCTCCCTGCTTTATTTTCTCCTTTTCTACTCACCTCCTCTCTTCAACACCTCCTCCTCTTTGCTCCCCTTTTCTTGTTCTCCCTTTTCCTCATCTTCTGCTCACCTCTCTTCTACTCACCTTTTCCTCCTCTTCTGCTCAACTTTCCTCCTCTTCTGCTCACCTTTTCCTCCTCTTCTACTCACCTTTTCCTCCTCTTCTACTCACCTCCTCTTCTGCTCACCTTTTCCTCCTTCTCTTCTGCTCACCTCCTCCTCTTCTGCTCACCTTTTCCTCCTCTTCTACTCACCTCCTCCTCTTCTACTCACCTCCTCTCTACTCACCTTTTCCTCCCTCTTCTGCTCACCTCCTCTTCTACTCACCTCCTCCTCTTCTGCTCACCTTTTCCTCCTCTCTACTCACCTCCTCTTCTACTCCTCTTCTACTCCTCTCTGCTCCTTTCACCTTTTCACCTCCTCTTCTACTCACCTCCTCTTCTGCTCACCTTTTCCTCCTCTTCTACTCAACCTCTCTTCTGCTCACCTTTTCCTCCTCTTCTACTCACCTCCTCTTCTTCTCACCTCCTCTTCTATCACCTTCTTCTTCTCTTCACCTTCTTTCCTCCTCTCTTCTACCTTTTCCTCTCATCCTCTTCTTCTCCTCTTCACCTTCTTTTTCCTCCTCTACTGCTCACCTTTTCCTTCTCATCATCATCTTCTCCTCTTCACCTTCTTTTCCTCCTCTACTGCTCACCTTTTCCTTCTCATCATCTTCTTCTCCTCTTCACCTTCTTTTCCTCCTCTTCTGCTCACCTTTTCCTTCTCATCATCTTCTTCTCTTCACCTTCTTTTCCTCCTCTTCTGCTCACCTTCTTTTCCTTCTCATCATCTTCTTTCTACTCCTCTTCTGCTTATCTTTTTTCTCGTCGTCTTTGTCTTCTCCTCCTCTTCCTCATCTTCTTGACCTTAACTTCCGTCTTGTTTGTCCTCATTCCCCTTCAACAACTTTTCCTTCTCTTCATTCTTTACAAATTCATCGTCATCTTCTCTGTTTCATCTCCTCTTTCTCCTCCACCTCCACCTCTTGATTTTTTCCTTCTCTTCAGTGTTTACAATTATACACACATGTGCGTAAATGTATGGGAGCATACTAGAGTGAAAAGGCAAGAAGAACTGGTGTTTGTGTTGGTAAAGCATTGACATGATGGTTATCAAATGGCGGATGATTAGTTAGCATGTTGACATGATGGTTATCAAATGGCGGATGATTAGTTAGCATGTGTTGACATGATGGTTATCAAATGGCGGATGATAGTTAGCATGTTGACATGATGGTTATCAAATGGCGGATGATCAGTTAGCATGTTGACATGATGGTTATCAAATTGCGGATGATTAGTTAATGCGTTGACATGACGGTTATCAAATGGCGGATGATGTGGATGCGTTGACATGACACAGCTGTTCCCCAGTCCTGCAGGATGTGTGTGACTGTGTTTGCAGAATGCAGCTGCGGATGGAAGGGGCGACCTCAGCAGACGGCAGAGCAGCGACAGCTCCGGATCTTCCACTCCGCTTTATGGCGAACGGCGGCGCTACGTCAGACTGTGAGCTGCTTGGGCATTTTGTCCCCACACTTCTTCATTGTACTTCCACTCTCCCTTCTGTCACTCCCTTCGCTGCTGCTCTCTAGTACTACTGAATGGATATAATAGAAGAACAACACTTCTATTTGGGGGGTGGGAGGGAGTTGGGGGGGAGGGAGGAGAGGGAACGAATCAAACCTGCAGTTGTGTACATATCTGTGCTGAAGAGTGTGCTACAGACAAAATCCACTGTTGGCATAGTTGTAAAAAGTGTTTGTGTCTGTGTCTAATGTTCTGTGTCAACCTTTTTTTTCTTTTTTAAATCATAGTGTGTGCACACAAAGTCTACATCATTATATATAGATGATGCTGTGAAGATGTGTCTGTATGGAACATTCATGTTTGATGTCCTGTGCAAATGTCGTGTTTTCTGAATTACAAAGTGTGTAGATGAACAAAATCGGCTATCTGTGAATTCAAGGCCAGAGTGTAACTACAATGGAACAAATACGTAGTGGGGGGAAAGCAGTTGTAAATAAACAATCCTCCAAGTGTATGACATTGATTTACAAAATAGGCAGTTTAAAAAAAAAAAGGGGCGGGGGGGGGGGCAATCTGAATAGAACTACCTGGTAAATTTGACTGTAGTTAACTTGTGATTACTTCAGCAGAACTGGGGTTAGTTGTATTTGTCTGCCCATGGTATGTGAGACCTATGCCGTGTCTAATAGATCAGTCGTACTCTCACAACCATAGGAGAAAATGCAGTCCATCAGCCTCCCAAGACGGTTGGCGGAGGACAGAGTTGAGAAATGGGGAGAGGGAAGACATGAAAAATAGAGAGTAATCACCACACTAGATCTTTGTACCCATCCTTGAGGATCCTAATCAGATTCACACAGGAGGTAAATGCACTGACAAACAGCCTGAGGTACTGGTACCAGTGGTTACTGATATTCCAAGCAGGGTCAGTCCCATCGTCACTGACAGCACCGACAGTGGCCAGGAATAGTGTAGAGTAACAGTAGATCTGAAGATGCAGTGAGCCAAATGGAACAGTGGGGGAGTGGGAGAAAGCAAGGGCAGGCTCACAGTTCATTGCTGTATGTGACAGAGTGTGTTTCAACACCAGGTGATCTGAACTACAGTCATGCAGAAATGTTGAAAGTTTGTTTCAGGACGGCCTGCAGTCCCTCAGTGTCCATGTATGTCTTTGGAAACGATAGAAAACTGTAGTGTACTGTGGTGATGTCTGCATTTATGTTCTCTATGGATGGATGTGTGTGTGTGTGGGGGGGGGGGGGGGGGGGGGGGGGGGGGGAGTTCAAGTTTGGAGTTCAACTCAGATGTAGATTTCCATGGTGTGTGTGTCAAGATGTCTGTTAGAGTTCAGCCCAGACATAGAGTTCCATGTGGTGTGTGTCATGATGTCTGTTAGAGTTCAGCCCAGACATAGAGTTCCATGGGGTGTGTGTCATGATGTCTGTTAGAGTTCAGCCCAGACATAGAGTTCCATGTGGTGCATGTCATGATGTCTGTTAAGAGTTCAGCCCAGACATAGAGTTCCATGGGGTGTGTGTCATGATGTCTGTTAAGAGTTCAGCCCAGACATAGAGTTCCATGTGGTGCGTGTCATGATGTCTGTTAAGAGTTCAGCCCAGACATAGAGTTCCATGGGGTGTGTGTCATGATGTCTGTTAGAGTTCAGCCCAGACATAGAATTCCATGTGGTGTGTGTGTCATGATGTCTGTTAGAGTTCAGCCCAGACATAGTTCCATGGGGCGTGTGTCATGATGTCTGTTAGAGTTCAGCCCAGACATAGAGTTCCATGGGGTGTGTGTCATGATGTCTGTTAGAGTTCAGCCCAGACATAGAATTCCATGTGGTGTGTGTGTCATGATGTCTGTTAGAGTTCAGCCCAGACATAGTTCCATGGGGCGTGTGTCATGATGTCTGTTAGAGTTTAGCCCAGACATAGAGTTCCATGGGGTGTGTGTCATGATGTCTGTTAGAGTTCAGCCCAGACATAGAGTCCATGGGGGGGGGGGGGAGGGTGTGTGTGTCATGATGTCTGTTAGAGTTCAGCCCAGACATAGAGTTCCATGGGGTGTGTGTCATGATGTCTGTTAGAGTTCAGCTCAGACATAGAGTTCCATGGGGCGTGTGTGTCATGATATCTGTTAGAGTTCAGCCCAGACATAGAGTTTCATGGGGGTGTGTGTCATGATGTCTGTTAGAGTTCAGCCCAGACATAGAGTTCCATGGGGTGTGTGTCATGATGTCTGTTAGAATTCAGCCCAGACATAGAGTTCTGTGGGGATGTGTGTCATGATGTCTGTTAGAGTTCAGCCCAGACATAGAGTCCCATGGGGTGTGTGTCATGATGACTGTTAGAGTTCAGCCCAGACATAGAGTTCCTTGGGGTGTGTGTCATGATGTCTGTTAGAATTCAGCCCAGACATAGAGTTCTGTGGGGATGTGTGTCATGATGACTGTATCTCTGTTTCTCTGGGTGTGTGGCAGATTGGAGTTCAGCCCAGATATAGAGTTCCATGTGGTGTACGTTGGAGGGGAACTGTTCGTGGTGTCTTCCGAGATCTCCTGTCTCTTTTGGGAGGAGGACTGTTTAGCCTTCATGGTGAGTCCCCGTCTGTGGCATGTTTTTTTCTTCTTCTTTTTGCTGTTTTATCATTTTAGATGCCCCTCCCCCAGCACCACACCATCTTGACATTGTTCTCCAAGCCAGTCATTCTGTTCCCCCTCTGTCTGCCCCTCCCTCCCCCCCCCTCCCCCCCCCCCTTTTAACTTTCTATTATGTCAGAGAAAGAGAGAGAGTGGGAGGATATGTGTGTGTGTGTGTGTGTGTGTGTGTGTGTGTGTGTGTGAGAGAGAGAGAGAGAGAGAGAGAGAGAGAGAGAGAGAGAGAGAGAGAGAGAGAGAGAGAGAGAGAGAGAGAGAGAGAGAGAGAGAGAGAGAGAGAGAGAGAGAGACTGTGAGTGAGAGAAAGAGCTGTAGAGAGAAGGGGACAAGCAGGACATAGTAGTAGAGAGAGAGAGTGTGTGTGTATGTGAATGTGCGAGTGTGTGTGTGTGTGTGTGTGTGTGTGTGTGTGTGCGCACGCTCGCGCCTGCATGTGAGTGCGTGTGCATGCATATTGGGGAGGCACAGGGGTGCTGGCATCAGTTGCCTGATCCCCCCCCCCCACCTCCCTTCTTCAACCCCCTCCCCCTCCAGCCTTTCCTCAGGTCAGAGTCTGACCAGAAAGTGTTCTGTCGACAGCTTCAGCAGCAGAAAATGGTACTACAGAAAGTGGTGATGAGTCGACAGCAGTGCCCTCCCCTCTTTGACGAACTGACACGGTACGTTTACACACTTTTTCCTTCTACTTCCTCCTTGGTGGTAGTGGTGGTGGTGGTGGTGGTACATTTAGAAGAAAAGGAAAAAAAAAAAAGAAACAACAAAAAACCTACAAAAGCAAACAACTGTACCAGAATCTTGCCCATAGCATGCAATGCACATGTATGATGTATATTCACAAGGAGATTCAGAGTGCAGACCTGGTGATGTAGAAGAAGTTGACAACATGAAGTAAACAACAATTTGAATTTCATTGTATTCCACTGTCACATGGTACTTCCCTGATGTGGATGCTGTTTCCCCCAAAAATTGAACGTTGGCTCGAAATGAATTTTTGTTTTAGATTATTTACTTTATGTTTACATATTTGAATTTAAAAAAAAAAAAAAGATATTCACTTGTTAGTGTGCTGGGTAACTTTGAGTGTCTTGTCCATAGGGGCTGGTCAGATTTTTTTTTATTGAACCAGGTCTGTGGGTTGGTATGTCATCTGTTCACAAGGCTGCAAAAGTTTTTTTGACAGATTTTGTATTGAACCTGGTCTGTTGGTATGACTGTCTGTTCACAAAGCTGCAAAAAGTTTTAGAGATTTTTTATTGAACCTGGTGGAATGGTGGCCTGATGAAGGGCGCATTGAATTTTGACGTGGAGCCGTAGTGTGGATCTTAATCAGATGACGGAAACCGGGAGCAGCTTGGCACTATTGTTTGGCAACTACTGAACTGATTATGATATGATACTGTTGGTGACTGGCACTGTTGTTTGGCAACTACTGAACTGATCATAATACTGTTGGTGACTGGTACAATTGTTTGGAAACTACTGAGCTGATTATAACACTGTTGTGACTGGCACTGCCTGTGCCTGATCTTCCTGCCAGTCTGAGCCTGCCTCCTAGACACTTCAGGAAAACCAGCAGTTTGTGAACAAACCGGTCTAGCAGCCCTAAATATCCTGCAATCAACACAAAGTGGTGTACTTCACGGAAAATGCATGCCAAGTTGAGCTGTGGTATTCATAACTTAATTGCCCAATCTTGAGTCTGAGATGAACATTGAATACCCCTGGCCCTACCATGGTCAGTCTGTCCACTTGTACTGGCTAACAAAGGTGCACATGTGTGAGCAGGCATGTATTTGTGAGTGCTTTGACTGATCTTAAAAAGAGAAATGTTTAAATGCTGTTACAGAACATTGTATTTGCATACATGCATATCCACAAGCAAGAGAATATGTATATTCACATTTGCACACATGCACACTCACATACATATGTTCATTAAGGAGGCGCTTATGGAATCATGTTTTTTGTGGTTTTTATTTTTCCAGACGCGGTGCTTTCTTCATGGACGAAAATGTGAAGCTTTTAAATTTATATACCGGCTCGAAAAGTGAGTAGACTGTCTTTTGACTCTGTGTGTGTGTGTGTGTGTGTGTGTGTGTGTGTGTGTGTGTGTGTGTGATATGAGTGAGTGAATGAGTGGATGAGAGAGAGAAAGGGAGAGAGAGAGAGAACCTGTGTGTGTGTGTGTGTGTGTTAAAGAGGGAGAAAGAACAGTTTCTTTGTTCACCATCATTGTGGGATCTTTTATCTAATATCATAACTAAACAAAGGAGTAGTCTCTG
This sequence comes from Conus betulinus, assembly GCA_016801955.1. Classification (NCBI taxonomy): domain Eukaryota; kingdom Metazoa; phylum Mollusca; class Gastropoda; order Neogastropoda; family Conidae; genus Conus; species Conus betulinus. Next base: position 257,104 of record JADBJO010002879.1, read on the forward strand.
TGATGTTTTTATGCGTCTAATCTTGCTAGCCAGTTATACACACTACTCTTGTTTTTCCTCATTTGATGCTCTCTCAGGGATGCCCTAGGCTTTTTCAGTGTAAATTGTATCCCAATATTCTGGATATTGTGTATTCATTATCCTTTCTTTTGCGTTGAATCTTGTTGTTTTTTTAAAATGGCTGTCTTGCTTTTACTGCCATTCACGTTTGTTTTTGTTTGTTTGTTAGTGCGTTTTTTTTGCTTTTGTGGCCCAATCTCCTGTCTTTGTTCTACAAAGTGTTTACAGTTTGTTTACTTGATATAATTTGTGGTGTGTTTATATATTAACTTGCGGCTTAATAGTGAAAATATAGACACTGTTGTGAGCGGACACTAGCTGTCCTTTCTGCAGTGGGTTATTTGCCTTTTGGACATTTTTTTTGTTACTTGGTTATGATATAGTACCTGGACCATATCAGAAGAAAATTAACAGACTTGCTCTGTTCCAAACTTTTGAACTTCAGTCTGGTCTCTGACGAATTGGTCTGCAAAATTGTGATGAACACAGCCCTAACCTTTTGAGATGGACCCAATGGTGGCTAGGCCGATGCATGATGACCTGATGCTACCATGACATGTTTGAAGAAGATTTTGTTCAGGCCATGCATTTGTCTTCACAAAGAGAGAGAAGATCCTGTGTCACATCGATTGTAAAGTCTTTTTTTGTTTTTGTTTGATTCCTTTTATGGTTTTATTTTTTAACTTACCTGGTCGAAAAGGAGACTGGGACCACGGGCAGACAGACTAGCAGTACAGTATGTTTTACATCATGGTTCATGCTGCGGTGCTGATGCTGATGGTGATGGTGTTGCAGTCTGGCCCTGCTGCTGGACCTGTTTGGAGACCAGTCCCAGAAGGCCGAGGACCTCAAGCAGTTTGTTAGGAATTACCTGGATACCTTTGACCACAACGACCCCTACTGGAAGGTACCAGCTCTGTCCTGTCTTTGTTTGTCCTGTCTTCTGTCAGTCTTTGTGGCCAACCTCAGTGGCAGATGGAAAAGGCTGTTTTTAACTTCGGGTCATGTGCTGAAAGAGGAGAACACTGTTTTTAAACAGGGGGTAATTTGCTGAAAGAAGAGAAGGCTGTTTTAATCTGGGGGTCATGTGCTAAAAAGAGAGAAAGATCTGATATGAAAAGGTGAATGTGTCCACTGATATTTTAATATCTCTGGCCAAGTCTGTCAGGTGATCTTAGCAGTCCTTGGGAACATACCCCGACCAGCTCAGGTGATCCTAGCAGTCCTTGGGAACATACCTCAACCAGCTCAGGTGATCCTAGCAGTCCTTGGGAACACACCCCGACCTGCTCAGCCCCAATCTTCATCAGCGTTACTGAGGAGTTTGACAGGGGGTTGGGGGTACAAGTTTGTGGAAGTGTTTGCAGAGGAGGGAAGCCAACTGTTCCAGAGAGAAAGATCACCGTCTGAAAAAAGAAATGGAGTTTGATTTTTCTGTGTTCAGGTTGATGAAAAAAATTATTTAAACACAAATTTTGTTTGTTGTTTTCTTTGTACAAAAAGAATTGTTTTCAAATAGTTTTTTCATCAACCTTAACACAGAAAAAACCAAACTGCCATTTCTTTTTTCAATTTTTAGGCAAGTATTGTAGCCTCAAAATAGAAGAAACACTCCTTACTCCTTGAAAACTCCTTGAATTTTCTTCTTGGGAGTCTGTTGGAACCCCGAGTACAGATGGCACATCATACGAGTCGTGGGTGAAGGGGGCGGATGTAGGGTGGGTTTGTGTGTAGCAGGGAGGTTTTCTGGCAGTACAGATGGCACTTCATAGGAGTCGTGGGTGAAGGGGGGTGGATGTAGGGTGGGGTACGAGGACTGTTGCTGGTTGCTTTTCTGCCGGGGAGGGGTGGGGGTGGGGTGGGGGGTGGTATCTGGCGGTGAGGATGATGGGATTGTGATGGGGTTCATTCATGGTGGTCAATCTGGTGGATTGTGGGGGTGGGTGGGTGGGTATCTAGCGGTGAGGATGATGGGATTGTGATGGGGTTCATTCATGGTGGTCAGTCTGGTGGATTGGGGTGGTGGTGGTGGTGGTGGTATCTAGCGGTGAGGATGATGGGCTTGTGATGGGGTTCATTCATGGTGGTCAGTCTGGCTGTCAGCATTTTGTCTGGAGAGTGGGACGCTTCAGTGACATAGTGACTGTACTGTCCATGAAGGTGTGGCCGCAGGTAGTTTGAGGTCAACACCACTGCCTTGCCGCAGGTGGGGGAAAAGAAAAAAAAACTGACAGGATAACAAAAGACAAGGACAGGAGTGGTTGCCATCGATAGAGACTGGTGGGTCAGTTCATGGATTAACTGAAGGATTGGTTCATTCTCATCTTCAGTCTTGATGGTGGCATTGGATTCCGGTGAGCAGATTTTTAATGCTGTTTTCAGTTGAACAAACAGTTAATTTATGTTGATCACAAGCTTGTAGGAACCCAGAGTTTTTCTCATTATTGATTGAAGTCAGCGATCCATGATCTGATTTGTACAGATCTCTGAGTTACAGAGAACTACAGAGATATTTTTTGTTGAAATTTAAACAGTCCTTCCTGTTGGTAGAGAATGCATCCAGCAACCGGCTGCTCATTGATGCTTGACTGAGTGAGACTGCAAGGCCCACAGATTTAGGAACTGTTAATAGACCGTGTCATTGATTTCAGCTGTGTTTTTACTTGTTGTCCAGAATTTCTCTCAGTTGATTTCAGCTGTGTTTTTGCTTGTCCAAAATTTCTCTCAGTTTACTGCCAATTCAGTGTGAACTTAGAATTCACTTCCTTGCCCAAATGTGAATCAAGAGCTGAAATTTGGGCCCACCAGTCGCAGATTGATGCCCCTTACAGGAGAGCTGCTAACTGGGTGACCTCAATATGTGTGAACCAAACTGCTCCAAGAGCATGTTGGGTGAGCCTTCTTTTTCCGCTGAAGGGGGCATCACCAAGATAGGCATCCCCCAGCAGTGGTAAATTGCCAGCTGAGACTGCTATGCTAAGAGTTGTGCAGTGGAGACCAAAGGCAAGGAATGGGGAAATGGCCCTGATCAGGGTTGTGTGATGCAGAAGATGAGCCACTGAAGTCATGTCCACCTGGGGTCAGAGGTGCTTCCAGAGCATGTCTTTCAGCAGGTGGCATTCAGGAACCTGGTTTATTTCCCACAGAATGATCAGATAAGAAGCACATGTTGGGGTTGTGGAGTCTGAAAGATGAAGGTGGCTTTGTTTTCCTACCTTTTTTCCCTTCTTATTGGAACTGAATAGAGTTTAGGGCCCACTGTCCCTGATGCTGTCTCTGTAGCATCACTCCTGTATCACTCACTCCAACTTCACTACTCATGGACATTCCTACATGTGCTGTGTCACATCTAGCGGCTGGGCGTCCACAGAGAGGAATCATTGTCAGGTTGTGATGAGGCAACTCTTCAGAGGAGACACTGCATTGCCGTAGAGTCGCATTGATGGTTTTCAGTGGTGTCTGGGGCTATCTGGCATGCCCAAGACACATTTTATGCTTAGTGGTGCCTGTGGTGATCTGGCATGCACAAGACACATGCTACGCTCAGTGGTGCCTGGGTCCATCTGGCATGCCCAAGACACATGCTACGCTTAGTGGTGCCTGGGGCCATCTGGCATGCACAAGACACATACTACGCTCAGTGGTGCCTGGGGCCATCTGGCATGCCCAAGACACATGCTACGCTTTGTGGTGCCTGGGTCCATCAGGCATGCCCAAGACACATGCTACGCTTAGTGGTGCCTGGGGCCATCTGGCATGCCCAAGACACATGCTACGCTTAGTGGTGCCTGGGGCCATCCGGCACGCACAAGACACATGCTACGCTCAGTGGTGCCTGGGGCCATCCGGCACGCACAAGACACATGCTACGCTCAGTGGTGCCTGGGGCCATCTGGCATGCCCAAGACACATGCTACGCTCAGTGGTGCCTGGGGCCATCTGGCACGCACAAGACACATGCTACGCTCAGTGGTGCCTGAGGCCATCTGGCATGCCCAAGACACATGCTACGCTCAGTGGTGCCTGGGGCCATCTGGCATGCCCAAGACACATGCTACGCTCAGTGGTGCCTGGGGCCATCTGGCATGCCCAAGACACATACTAAGTTCCTAGCTGAAGTTAAGCTCAGGTGTGGAGGCAGTGTGAGTTGTTGTTTGTGCAATGTGAGTCATTGTTGTTGTTTCAGTGTGAGGGAGTGTCCCCCTGTGGAGGGTGCCTTCAAGTCTATCCTTGGCAGTCTCCTGGAACTTTCCCATATTATGCTTTAAATGAACTCCCTACAGGCATGGACTTGCAGGTGAAATTGAAATGGAGGTCACCACGAGAGCAGGCCATGAAGAGCCACTTACAGATCTCTGTTTTTGGTGACAATGAGGTTGATGGTGATTTTGTGAAGTTCCCTCCTTGTCTGAGATCACGTGATGATGCTGTAGTCTGTGGTTCCTTCATAATATATGTCACCGTCAGCCAGGCCTGAGGGATACAGACATCTGCAGTGTTGTGTGGGCAATTTGATCAGCATCAATGGAGTAGCTAAAGCTCAGCTGAGTTTGTTCCGTTCTTCCAGTTTTGCCAAGAGTAGAGCGGGGTGGAAAAATCCCACCTGTCAAAACTTTGCTCTGTCTGACGAACATCAAAACCGCGTTCATGTGGGGAGTGTTGAGAACAAGGCCACCTGAACTTTCCTGACGGAATGGCTGACTTGCTGTCTGGCTGTTTCAGGGTGTGGATGATGGAATGGCTGACTTGCTGTCTGGCTGTGTTTTAGGGTGTGGATGATGGAATGGTTGACTCGCTGTCTGGCTGTTTTAGGGTGCGAATGATGGAATGGTTGACTCGCTGTCTGGCTGGCTGTTTTAGGGTGTGGATGATGGAATGGTTGACTCGCTGTCTGGCTGTTTTAGGGTGCGGATGATGGAATGGTTGACTCGCTGTCTGGCTGTTTTAGGGTGTGGATGATGGAATGGCTGACTTGCTGTCTGGCTGTTTCAGGGTGCGGATGATGGAATGGCTGACTTGCTGTCTGGCTGTTTTAGGGTGTGGATGATGGAATGGTTGACTCCGCTGTCTGGCTGTCTGCTGTTTTAGGGTGCGGATGATGGAATGGTTGACTCGCTGTCTGGCTGTTCTAGGGTGGGGACGAGGAATCAGTGTGTCTGTGGGGGAGGAGGGCGAGGTGGAGGTGGACCCTGAGGACGTGCTGACCTTGGAGGAGCTGCAGCTGGCTCTGCACTCCATGCAGATCAACAGGTAAGACAGCCACACCCAGATTGGCACTGACTGACTGAAACCCATTTATTGTCAGATTAGCTCAGGGTTGTACTGACCATTGACCAGGGGTGGCCCAGACTGACTGAAAACCTGTTTATTGTAAGATTAGCTCAGGGTTGTACTGACCGTTGATCAGGGATGGCACACTGGTGTGTGTAACTGCGCTTCTACATGTAATCTTTTTATAGCACATGTTTTAACATTTAATTGCCCTGCACTCCATGCAGAACCAACCGGTAACGCCCCCACACCCAGGGATGTCAAGGCCATGTGTAACTGTACTCCCACACGTTTTCCTTTTATAACAAACACTTGTTTTATTCTGTATATATTTGAAATAATCAAACAGGCTTTACACTATGGGTAAATTCACTTCCACATATTTTCCTCCTTAGAAGAGGACAAAAAGAAGTAAAAATAACCAAAACAGATTGTACGTACATGTGGGCATGAAGCATACATGTTGAATTAAGAGAGTGGCACTGAGGGTAATTTGACATTACTTTCACATATTTACAAGAAAAGAACAGAAAACAAACAAACAAAAACTGAAAGCCACACTTCAGTGTTGCATTGACAATGGACACAGAGCACACGTCAGAGTGAATGGACAGCAGTTCACTGCAGGACACAGAGCACACGTCGGAGTGTGATGGACAGCAGTTCACTGCAGGACACACAAGCACACGTCGGAGGAGTGAATGGACAGCAGTTCACTGCAGGACACAGAGCACACGTCGGAGTGAATGGACAGCAGTTCACTGCAGGACACAGAGCACACACGTCGGAGTGAATGGACAGCAGTTCACTGCAGGACACACAGCACACGTCGGAGTGAATGGACAGCAGTTCACTGCAGGACACACAGCACACGTCAGAGTGTGATGGATAGCAGTTCACTGCAGGACATAGAACACACGTCAGAGTGAATGGATAGCAGTTCACTTGAATCATAGAGCACACACGTCAGAGTGAATGGATAGCAGTTCACTGCAGGACACAGAGCACACGTCGTCGGTGAAGTGAATGGACAGCAGTTCACTGCAGGACACAGAGCACACGTCAGAGTGAATGGACAGCAGTTCACTGCAGGACACAGAGCACACGTCAGAGTGAATGGATAGCAGTTCACTTGAATCATAGAGCACACGTCAGAGTGAATGGACAGCAGTTCACTTGAATCATAGAGCACACGTCAGAGTGAATGGACAGCAGTTCACTGCAGGACATAGAGCACACGTCAGAGTGAATGGATAGCAGTTCACTTGAATCATAGAGCACACGTCAGAGTGAATGGACAGCAGTTCACTTGAATCATAGAGCACACGTCAGAGTGAATGGATAGCAGTTCACTTGAATCATAGAGCACACGTCAGAGTGAATGGACAGCAGTTCACTGCAGGACACAGAGCACACGTCAGAGTGAATGGACAGCAGTTCACTGCAGGACACACAGCACACGTCAGAGTGAATGGATAGCAGTTCACTGCAGGACATAGAACACGTCAGAGTGAATGGATAGCAGTTCACTTGAATCATAGAGCACACGTCGGAGTGAATGGACAGCAGTTCACTGCAGGCAGGACACAGAGCACACGTCAGAGTGAATGGACAGCAGTTCACTGCAGGACACACAGCACACGTCAGAGTGAATGGACAGCAGTTCACTGCAGGACATAGAACACACGTCAGAGTGAATGGATAGCAGTTCACTGCAGGACACAGAGCACACGTCAGAGTGAATGGATAGCAGTTCACTGCAGGACACAGAGCACACGTCAGAGTGAATGGATAGCAGTTCACTTGAAATCATAGAGCACACGTCAGAGTGAATGGATAGCAGTTCACTGCAGGGACACAGCACACGTCAGAGTGAATGGATAGCAGTTCACTGCAGGACACAGAGCACACGTCAGAGTGAATGGATAGCAGTTCATTTGAATCAGAGCACATGTCAGAGTGACTGGACAGCAGTTCACTGGCATTGCATTCATGTGTTGGTTTCTGCAAGCTTCCTTTTGGTTTGCCAGGTTTGACCAGTTCAGGCTGGGCTACTTCTTTTTTCCTGTCTGCGAGCCATTTTGCACCTGTGAACCCTGCATGCTGCAGGCTTTCACCAGACCCTCTGCGCCATCCTTTGTGCAAACCCAGACCCTCTGCGCATCCTTTGTGCGAACCCAGACCCTCTGTGCATCCTTTGTGCGAACCCAGACCCTCTATGCATCCACCAGCGCCCAGACCCTCTGCGCATCCTTTGTGCGAACCCAGACCCTCTGCGCATCCTTTGTGAACTCGGACCCTCTGCGCATCCTTTCTGCGAACCCAGACCCTCTGTGCATCCTTTCTGCGAACCCAGACCCTCTGTGCATCCTTTCTGCGAACCCAGACCCTCTGTGCATCCGTTCTGCGAACCCAGACCCTCTGTGCATCCTTTCTGAGAACCCAGGCCCTCTGTGCATCCTTTCTGCGAACCCAGACCCTCTACACATCCTGTCTACGAACCCAGACCCTCTGTGCATCCTTTCTGTGAGCCATATTGGACCTGTGAGAGAGGCCGGAATAGCTCAGTTGGTAGAGTGCTGGACTCGTGATCCAGGGGTTGCGGGTTCGAATTTCGTAACGGGGGGATTTTTCCTTGGAGTTAACATTGGTTCTGACTCCATTCCCCATACAGTCCTTCGAATGAGACTATAAATTGAGGTTCCGTGTGTGAACGCACGCACATCTTGCACACACGTAAAATCCCATCACCAACTTTCAGAAGAGAAGGTCAGTTTAGCTGTTGGTATGGATGACATGTTGCACATAGCATGCACCTTCCCCGAAGATGGAGTATGGTTGCCTTAATGGCAGGATCAAAAATGGTCATACAGACAAAACTCCACTGCCTGTCTATACAGGCAGTGACCGCAGGAGTATCAGCCTGCGTATGCAGAAAGAAAAGAAAGAAAACGACCCTAGAACCCTACCTGCTTCACGCTTTCCCCAGACCTTCTGCACATCCTGTCTGCGAACCCAGACCCCTCTGTGCATCCTTTCTACAAACCCAGACCCTCTGCACATCCTTTCTGTGAACCCAGATCCTCTGCACAACCTTTCTGTGAACCCAGACCCTCTGCACATCCTTTCTGTGAACCCAGACCCTCTGCGCATCCTTTCTGCGAACCCAGACCCTCTGCGCATCCTTTCTGCGAACCCAGACCCTCTGCGCATCCTTTCTGTGAACCCAGACCCTCTGCGCATCCTTTCTGTGAACCCAGACCCTCTGCGCATCCTTTCTGTGAACCCAGACCCTCTGCGCATCCTTTCTGTGAACCCAGACCCTCTGTGCATCCTCCTTTCTGCGACCCAGACCCTCTGTGCATCCTTTCTGCGAACCCAGACCCTCTGCGCATCCTTTCTGTGAACCCAGACCCTCTGTGCATCCTTTCTGTGAACCCAGACCCTCTGTGCATCCTTTCTGTGAACCCAGACCCTCTGTGCATCCTTTGTGCGAACCCAGACCCTCTGTGCATCCGTTCTGCGAACCCAGACCCTCTGCACATCCTTTCTTTCTGCGGGCTATGTTGAAGTTGAACCTGGGAACCCTGCTTGCAGCGCGTTTTCCCCAGACCCTCTGCACATCCTTTCTGTGAACCCAGACTCTCTGTGCATCCTTTCAGCAAACCCAGACCCTCTGTGCATCCTTTCAGCAAACCCAGACCCTCTGCACATCCTTTCTGTGTGAACCCAGACCCTCTGTGCATCCTTTCTGCGAACCCAGACCCTCTGTGCATCCTTTCTGTGAACCCAGACCCTCTGTGCATCCTTTCAGCAAACCCAGACCCTCTGTGCATCCTTTCAGCAAACCCAGACTCTCTGTGCATCCTTTCCGCGAGCCATATTGTACCTGTGAACCCTGCCTGCAGCACACTTTCCCCAGACCCTCTGCGCATCCTCTCTACGAACCCAGACAGCTAAGACTTTGGCTTCTTCAAATACCATCGTGAAGAGGTCAGCATAAACACCCCATTCAGGCCGACACCAAACACCCAAGCACGGTCTACAAGACAGTCTCACGGGGAGACATATCTCCACCCTGCTTGTAAAACCAATTACAGGAAGTTTTCCTTCTTCCCGAGGACTGTCGGGGACTGGAACAGCCTGCCTCCTGAGGTTATTTCCTCAGCCTCAGTGGAGTGTTTCAAAGTCCCAGATTTAACCAACCTGCACCCTCCCCCCACTCCCCCCCCCTCCCCCCTCCTCTTCCCACCCCCACCCCCCCCACCTCACAAGTCCCCCTACTGCCAGTCCTACATGTCCGTGTCAACAGCCTTGTGGAAACCCCTCAGTTTTTACACACATCAGAACCATCAAAATGGTGATGGCGGATGTTTAAAGAAAGAAGAAGAAGAAGACCTTTTGCACATCCTTTCTGCGAGCCATATTGGATCCATGAAACTGCCTGCTGCATGCTTTCCCCAGACCCTCTGCGCATCCTTCCTTTCTGTGAGCCATATTGAACCGGGGAACCCTGCTTGCAGCGCATTTTCTCCAGACCCTCTGCGTATCCTTCCATTCTGTGAGCCATATTGAACCTGGGAACCCTGCTTGCAGCGCGTTTTCACCAGACCCTCTGCTCATCCTTCCTTCTGCGAGCCATATTGAACCTGGGAACCCTGCTTGCAGCGCATTTTTCCCAGACCCTCTGCACATCCTTTCTGCGAACCCAGACCCTCTGTGCACCCTCTGTGCATCCTTTCTGCGAACCCAGACCCTCTGTGCATCCTTTCTGCGAACCCAGACCCTCTATGCATCCTTTCTGCGAACCCAGACCCTCTGTGCATCGGTTCTGCGAAACCAGACCCTCTGTGCATCCTTTCTGCGAACCCAGACCCTCTGTGCATCGGTTTCGCGAACCCAGACCCTCTGTGCATCCTTTCTGCGAACCCAGACCCTCTGTGCATCTGTTTTGTGAACCCAGACCCTCTGTGCATCCGTTCTGTGAACCCAGACCCTCTGTGCATCTGTTCTGCGAACCCAGACCCTCTGTGCATCCGTTCTGCAAACCCAGACCCTCTGCACATTCTTGCGCATCCCACTTGACCCTCCGCCGTCAGCGGCGCCCTTCGCAGGGCCCAGTTGTACCTGCCTCAGGAGCTTGGCCTGTTGTGCCATGAATTGTTGAGCAGGTTTTGTTGATGGTCATATTGAGGTGGTGATTATTTGGGAGCTGTGGCAGGACTTTTGCTTTTTGTCTGGTGACAGCTCTCTGATGGCCACATTTGTGGTTGTCTGGTCTGTGGTAAAACTGAACACCCCCCTCCTGTCTGCATGCGTGTCTGTCTGCTGCTTCTCCTGTCTTCCCAGTTCTTTCCCCTCTCTCTCTCTCTAAATACTCCCATGTTCTGTCTGTCTCTTGTTGTGGATATTCTTGCCAGGTTTTCCAAATTTTATCTTGTACATTTCACACACCACACGCATGCTCACACATGCATGCATGCACGTACACACACACACAGACACAGACACACACACACACACACACACACACACACACACACACACACACACACACACACACACACACACACACACACACACACACACACACACATACACACTCTGAAACACACAAGCTTCGTCTTTCTCACTGTGTCTCTGCCCTCTCCGGTCATCCACATGAATCCAAACATTTCAGTGTCATTATAAACCAGAACATCCTGTCCAAACATCCTCTCTCTCTCCCTCTGTGTGTGTGTGTCTGTGCGCGCATACTCATATACATGCATGTCTCTGTGTGCGTGTATGTGTATTCAGAAAGCGAATACTGCGACGCATGCGATGACCTTGGAGCCAGAGTGCATGTCGGAGACAGTGAAGGAGCTGGAGAGCACTGAGGACTCGATCCTGCAGATCCAGGAGCTGATCCAGGCACTGGAGCAAAGCCACAGTAGGTCTGCCATTGTTGCCTCTTTAGTTCCACGTTGTGAACGTTCTGGTAAGGGTAATGTGTGGATGATGGAGTTCACACCCTGGCATGGTATTGCTGTGATAGCGTCTCTTACCCACCCCAGGTATGTTCTGGCCTGTACAGGCTTTGGGGGTGCATCAGGTGCCCCATGTTCCTTCTTTTTTAAATTGCGTTGATTGCTGTCTGTCAGCGGCTTATGGGGCTGGATGGGTCAAGAGGTGTTGGGTGGATGGGTTGAGAGGTGTTGGGTGGATGGGTTGAGAGGTGTTGGGTGGATGGATTAGAGGTGTTGGGTGGATGGGTTGAGAGATGTTGGGTGGATGGGTTGACAGGTGTTGGCTGGATGAGTTAGAGGTGTTGGCTGGATGGGTTGAGAGTTGTTGGCTGGATGGGTTGAGAGGTGTTGGGTGGATGGGTTGACAGGGTTGTTGGCTGGATGGGTTGAGAGTGTGTTGGCTGGATGGGTTGAGAGGTGTTGGCTGAATGGGTTGACATGTTGGCTGGATGGGTTGACATGTTGGCTGGATGGGTTTTAGAGGTGTTGGCTGGATGGTTGACAGGTTTGGCTGGATGGGTTTTAGAGGTGTTAGCTGGATGGGTTGAGAGTTGTTGGCTGGGTGGGTTGACAGGTGTTGGTTGGATGGGTTGACAGGTGTTGGTTGGATGGGGTTTGAGAAGTGTTGGCTGTATGGGTTGAGAGGTGTTGGCTGGATGGGTTGAGAGGTGTTGGGTGGATGGGTTGAGAGGTGTTGGCTGGATTGGTTGAGAGATGTTGGCTGGATGGGTTGACATGTTGGCTGGATGGGTTTTAGAAGTGTTGGCTGGATGGGTTGACAGGTTTGGCTGGATGGGTTGACAGGTGTTGGTTGGATGGGTTGACATGTTGGCTGGATGGGTTGACAGGTGTTGGTTGGATGGATTGACATGTGTTGGCTGGATGGGTTGACATGTTGGCTGGATGGGTTTACATGTTGGCTGGATGGGTTGACAGCTTTTGGCTGGATGGATTGACAGGTTTGGCTGGATGGGTTGACAGGCTGGATGGGTTGACAGGTTTGGCTGGATGGTTTGAGAGGTGTTGGCTGGATGGGTAGACATGATGGCTGGATGGGTTGACAGGTTTGACGGGATGGGTTGACATGTTGACTTGATGGGTTGACAGGTTTGGCTGGATGGGTCAACAGGTTTGGCTGGATAGATTGACAGGTGTTGGCTGGATGGGTTGACAGGTTTGGCTGGATAGGTTGACAGGTTTAGTTGGATGGGTTTACAGGTTTGGCTGATGGATTGACAGGTTTGGCTGGATGGGTTGACAGGTTTGGCTGGATAAGTTGACAGGTTTGGCTGGATGGGTTGACAGGTGTGGCTGGATGGGTTGATAGGTGTTGGCTGGATGGGTTGACAGGTTTAGCTGGATAGGTTGACGGGTGTTGGCTGGATGGGTTGACAGGTTTGGCTGGATAAGTTGACAGGTTCGGCGGGATGGGTTGACAGGTGTTGGCTGGATGGGTTGACATGTCGGCTGCCTAGCACATGCTGACAGCTCAGTGTTGTTGGTGTGTATTGCAGTGATGTTCTTGGCGAGGCTGTGAGTTGTGTGGTGGTGAACTGTGTGGAGTGATGAAACAGTTCTTGGCACAGCTTTGAGGTGTTGGGAAAGTGGCACAAGCACATCAAGGGATACAACCCAGCAAGCGTCTGTAGTCTTCCTTTGGACATGTGCTGGTGTAAAATTGCGGCCCTTAGCCTGAGGAACAACTCATGTTTTGTAGAGAAAGTTTGATTTCTTTGTGAAAAAGCTGAAATTGTGGTGAATTTCAGCTGGGATGAAAAACTGAAAGTACAACAAAGGTGATGACTAGTTTTAGTTGGCAGTCTCATACAGGTTCTGATTTACATGTTGATAATATGGTGTAATAAGGTTCCCATTCAGATAAAATGTCAAGCTATTCTTTACTACATTTTTTTTTTTAATGTATGGAACAGGACAATAGTGACAACTTCTGTGGTTCGTGCAGGTGTTGTTGAATACACAGGACAATAGTGACAACTTCTGACGCAAAATGTCTGGTCCATGCAGGGGTTGTTGAATACATAGGACAAATAGTGACAACTACTGACCCAAAATGTCTGCTCCATGCAGGGGTTGTTGAATACATAGACAAATAGTGACAACTACTCTGGTCCGTGCAGGGGTGGTTGAATACACAGGACAATAGTGACAACTTCTGACCCAAAATGTCTGGTCCATGCAGGGGTTGTTGAATACATAGGACAAATAGTGACAACTACTCTGGTCCGTGCAGGGGTGGTTGAATACACAGGACAATAGTGACAACTACAGGCTCAAAATGTCTGGTCCATGCAGGGGTTGTTGAATACATAGGACAAATAGTGACAACTACTCTGGTCCGTGCAGGGGTCGTTTAATACACAGGACAAATAGTGTCAGCTACTCTGGTCCGTGCAGTGGTGGTTGAATACACAGGACAATAGTGACAGCTACTCTGGTCCGTGCAGTGGTGGTTGAATACACAGGACAAATAGTGACAGCTACTCTGGTCCGTGCAGGGGTGGTTGAATACACAGGACAAATAGTGACAGCTACTCTGGTCCGTGCAGGGGTGGTTGAATACACAGGACAAATAGTGACAGCTACTCTGGTCCATGCAGGGGTGGTTGAATACACAGGACAAATAGTGACAGCTACTCTGGTCCATGCAGGGGTGGTTGAATACACAGGACAAATAGAGATGACTTCAGGCCCAAAATGTCAGGTCTACGTAGGGGTTGTTTGAACAGTTAAGGGACTTCATGCTGTGGTCTGAGCTGGAACGTAGTCCTGTTAACCATGAGAACACTACTGTTTCGAACACTGTAGAGAATGCTCTAAACCACAGCTCCAAAAGAGAGTTGGATTGTAAGATCAGTCCAGCAGCATTAAGAAAGTGGTGAACATTATATTTCCAAACATTATTGGAGTGGGAACGTATCTTTGAACTGTTCAGACCTGCAGCAGGTTGTCAGTTATGGTAGTTCCATCTCAGGATTTGTATGGGTGTATACCTGCCCAGAATTGTCTGTTCAACTCTCAAACGTCAGTTTTTTTCCCACACTTTTTGGGCTTTGGCATAAATAGGCAACAATATTCAACTTTTCTCAGATAATGTGTTTTCAAGTAAGTGTGTTTGTTTAGGTTTTTTTTTTAGTGAACTACTGCTTTAATAACAAAATATTTGATTTTAAGACGTGATAATTACCACTAAAAATCTTCAGTCCTTTGTGATTGAAAATCAAAGGAAAGAACTGCAGAGAGTAGAGGGTATGGCTAAAAACTCCCCACTTCATACATTGTGTGGACATGGACATAACATGCTTGGGCTGGCCCTGTAGGGAGGCACAGACTGTTTGGAATAGTCATGCATCTTGATGGAGTGGGAGGTGTGATAGCATTCCTGTTCTGGCCCTGCAGGGTGGCACAGACTGTTTGGAATAATCGTGCATCTTGGTGGAGTGGGAGGTGTGATGGCATTCCTGTTCTGGCCCTGCAGGGTGGCACAGACTGGAATAATCATGCATCTTGGTGGAGTGTGAAAGGCGTGAGTTTTGCACCAGCTTGGCTTTGAAGTGCCGATTTTCTCTGGTGTCAAAAATCGGTTCAAAGCAGATAAGACATTTGACAAGGTTATGTTATTTTTTGACTTGCATATTTACAGATGTAAATTCAAAGGCAGATCGCATGTGAATTGGTGTTTAAGACAGTCCTGAAAGACAGCTACACAAATGTCTTCCTGAAATGGAATATTGCATAAATTTTCAAAGACACAGATTTCATATAACAGTCTTGTAGAAACTTAGAACATTTCAATAAATCAAAATGGTGGTTTGATGGAAACAGACCAACCTATTTCATATGTGTAGGTATGCATGCATGCCAATGTTATAATGTACAGTGGGACACTAAACATATGTACAAGACGTGCATTAGCTGTGAAACATATCTATAGCCTATCAAGTAACATGTATGATCCACTTTATGTGTTGGCCACAAGTAAGCTTCACTTCTGTAATAATCTTTCTGAAAGTTCAGGCGAGTAGCTGGTTTATTGATAGATTTTTGCTTGGGTAAACAGATATTGGTGATATTGTACTCAAGTCAGAAAACTTATCATGAGAGAGTGGAGCGATGGGGATGAGGTAGGGGTGTTGGAGGCAGTTAAATTAAGTGAGAGGATATAGGTCAGAAAGGGAAGGAGGTGACAGAGGTAGTTGTCAGTGGGGCAGGTGTTCAGGGGAAGGGCGCTGTCACTGGATTGAGAGAGAGAGAGAGAGAGAGAGGGGGGGGGGGGGGGGGGGGGGGGGGGGGGGGGGGGGGGGGGGGGGGGGGGGGGGGGGGGGGGAGCAAAGGGGAAAACTGCAGAGGGGAAAAGCAAAAGAGAAAACTGATAAATGCTACTGAAAAAAAAAACCTTTGTGTGATTGGGGCCATAGAGCTTCTGATGGAAAACGATGTCCAGATGTTCCTGTTCCGTCACTCCTTCCTGTAGTTGATGGCTTCTGTATGCATTACATTTACTTGACATTACCTGCATGCATGGTCATGTTCAGGTCATGTGATGTCATGTAACATTGTTTATTGGAAGAAAAGACATTTTACTGCGGGGGGCTGTATGTGGATTTGATGCTGTTCTTGGTA
This sequence comes from Conus betulinus, assembly GCA_016801955.1. Classification (NCBI taxonomy): domain Eukaryota; kingdom Metazoa; phylum Mollusca; class Gastropoda; order Neogastropoda; family Conidae; genus Conus; species Conus betulinus. The sequence goes on from JADBJO010002879.1 coordinate 273,084, forward strand.
GTTTACACTAATCTGAGGTGCATTACTAATGAGCTGTTCAGAAGCGCCATGTTTACAATCTTTGATGTGTTAAACACAGTTGTGTGTGCTGTAACATCGTTTTGATTGTTCTCCTAGGGTCTGGTGGACTGATTCGTGATGATGTCTGTTTGTGTATTGTAATTATCCTCACAACACCCACAACATTAAGCAATGTGAAAAACATTGTTTTCAGGAGGAGGAGGAGGAGGGAGAGTGTTGTACTGTCTCCAGTTTCTTTGCTTGTTAGGTGGAGAATGACCAGGAGTCGTTGTGGAGGGGGAGGGGGGGGAAGGTTTAGGTAGGGAGTGACTATGAGTCATTGTGGAGGGTGGGGGGAAGGTATTACTGTTTCCAGTATCTTTTTTTTAGGTAGGGAGTGACCACAGAGTCATTTGTGTACACTTCCTCATTAGTCTTTGTACATTTGAATCATGGATGATGGTATAAGGTCTGTGAATCATCAGATCAGAGTTCTGCAGCACTTCTGCAGGTTCCTTCAGCTGTGATAAAGAACTCAAGTGTACACTAACAACACTCCATCTCTGCTTTAGAGGCCATTGCTCAAGCACCTGCTCCTGGATTTGTTTGAGCTGTACACCCTGTCTGAAGTCTTATGGCTGGGTACTTGGTTATGTTGGCATTGGAGACACGGAGGAGGCTGATCCACACGCCAAGAAAGCTGCACAGCAAGGGTGGAGCTGATGGTCCAGTCCTCACACCGATCAGAAACCTGGATTTGTGCCGACTGAACACACAGGCCTCTGTGCCGATTGAACACACAGGCCTCTGTGCCGATTGAACACACAGGCCTTTGTGCCGATTGAACACACAGGCCTCTGTGCCAATTGAACACGGGCCACTCCTTTGACACCTACTCCTATCCTTTGAAGGTGAAGAAGCTCTAGGGTGTAATCCATGTGAGGCACCATTCACTGTTTCAAAGAGTTGTGTGTGTATATCCCCCCCCCACCCCCCCTTTTAAAACATCTGCCTATGCTGAATGGACAGTAAAGTGAAACTGAGTGGAATGATTGAAAAAAAAAAAAAAAAAAAAAAAAAGACGTGTGCACTGTAGCCACATCGTTAATATGGTTAGGTTAATAAAAGATAGGAATGGAAAACAAGACGCACTTTGTGCAAAAGGTGCATGTGAAAAATTAATGGTAGTCACAGATTTTGCCTGTCTCCACCCATTTTCCATCCTGATTATGTAGATACTATGATGCACTCAGAGAGGTGAAAGAAGCTGTTTCTTTCAGAATAAATACCTGTATAACCTGTCATTCCTCAACAGTTCATGCACCTGTATTCAAGAATTGTGTATGCATCAGCAGCTGTGTGTGTGTGTGTGTGTGTGTGTGTGTGTGTGTGTGCGCGTGTGTGCGTGTGCGCGCACTCAACATTGTACTTATAGTGTGTCACTGACCTTAATGACAGCCATCTTGGCGTGTACTTGAATTTTCCATTAGTTTGGAAACACTTCTTTTCCACATAGTATTATTTTATTGCAGCTGCTACACAAGCCGATGAATCTGGTTTGCCCCTATCCAGCCAGTATCTTGACTGTATCCAAACGCCCAGTCTTGCTGACAGGCATCAGGAGGGCTTGAAATCAGCTGGTATCAAAGATAACAAATGAAAAGCTATGCACCAGGTTTGAGTGGGGGATGGGGGTGGGAGTCATTCCCCCCATTCCTGTTTGGCCACAAGACCCTCTCAATCGCTGATGTGATATAACTCAAAGTATGCACTCTGGAGTACAAGTTTTTGACGAGAGAGAAAGAAAGAGGAGAGAATATGTTAACGAATGAATACGTGGGTGGCATAGGTGCATATTAAAGCCACGATCTGTGTCCAAGCGTGTGTGTGTGTGTGGTGTGACATGGCCAGGTTGACCGTGTGCGTTGTGCAGTGGACACACAGGGTGTGACCTGTGGATGGGATGATGACCTGTATGTGCCTGTCTCTGTGAAGGCACAGACCTCAAGCTGCCGGCCAGCGGGAAGCCCTCGCCCTCCCTGCCAGAGTCGGCCCCCCTCACTGTGGCCCCCCAGTCAAAGGTGCCCGCCTGTTTGCAGCTTTGGGGGCTGGCTGTCAAGTCAGGCCCGTGTTCTGCTGTTGCCTGCTTTGTTCCTGAAGTTTTTGTTTGCTTTTTTTTACCCTCTGACATTCTGCTTGATGTGCACATCCCTGCCTGCTGCTTTTCTGCCGCTTTTTGTGTGTTAATGGCTGTGTGTGGTTTGGCTTGGCTGGGAAGAGGGTGTGTGTGTGTGTGTGTGTGTGTGTGTGTGTGTGTGTGTGGGGGGGGGGGGGGGGTATTTGCTTTCTGGGTTGCCTGGCTCACTGACAGTTTGTGTTGTGTTGGGAGGTAGTCCTGGGTGTCTTTGGGGTCACTGAAGTCCAGGTTTGACATGTGGGTGAAGGTCTTTATATAGGACAGTGGATGGTGGGGGTGTTGAAAGAAAAGCCACTTCTGTCCACCTCAGCTGTGGATAAACGAACGAAACAAAATGCTATTATTGAGGGAAAAAGGAACAAGCACAAGTTTGAACAAGCACAAAGTCTGGGTTTTTGTGTTTTTTTCATCCAGCCCTAAAAAAAAGGAAGATGTCTGCAATATATATATATAAAAAAACACAGAGAATTGCCTATCAACACATATGGAAACGACTAAAGGAACTGTGCTGTCGATCGGGCGTCTGGAAAGGACTGAGGTGAAGGACCCCACACACACCCATGTTGAACACATCCCTAACCTGGTTGTTGTGAAGGGTACTGTACAGTCAGGTCCCAACTGCTGTTAACTTTTAACCCATCACTGACTGGAACTGCCAAAGCACACTTCAACCCTGTAGCCAGGCTTGCCATGAAGAAAATGTAAAAGAAAAAAGAAGAGAAAAAAATGTGTGCACTGTTAAAACATTAATTCTCAAAAAAATTCCAGCACAGTGATAATTCACCTTCAGCATTATGAAGGAAATTGTACTTGGGAGAGAAGTAGGAAAACAAGGTCCAACAGAAAATAAGTGGTCTGGTCAAAGGATTTAGATCGTGCTCGTTTTCCTGAGTTTGCTTGTGAGTCAGCTGGTGCAGCAGTCATCTTGTTCTGAGTCACCTTGTCAGTCCAGAATGAGTGAAATGCACCTTTTTTTTTTTTTTTTCGCAAAATTATTCCACAACATGTGCCCAGTCCCCAGTTCATTTTCTGAAATGTCAGATGATCTGAAAACCGGGATATTTGGAAAAAAACAATGAACCTGCAAGTCCAAGTTGCATGAATTTTATTTTTGAAAAACTAGAAGAGGTGGTCGTTTGAATGCTTGGCTACATAAGTGTGAATCTGTTTCAAACGCTCCAATGCAGTCCACACTAGTCACTGATTTGTCTACAGTCATGTTAACTAGTAGGCTGCCATGCTGTGGATTCTGGAACATTCATACATTCTTTCTTTGTATGCTGCCACAACATCCCATTGGGAATGAATCTTGCTTGGCGCTCTTTCAAAATGTACTTTCTGTACAAAATATTCCAGACTCGCATAGGAAAAGGTAGTTTTTGTGTTGTCCTTGCCTTTTCCTGTCAGAAATAATATTTCCCCTTGTTAGTTCAGAATTGAAATGTTGATTTCTTTCAATAACCACTCCTCTTTTTTTCAAAATGCCCTGGACAGACAGCGTTTTGTTGTTAGCAGAATTCCTTGCCAGGCCACCAGTGAAATCAACTGGAACTGTGGTTTTCACCGACTGTTTTGGCCAGTCACGCTTGGTATAAGATGAAGAAAAGAATTTTTTTTTTTAACTCTCTTGGTAACGGCAAAACATGTTGCAAATGTTGTTTGTGGAAGTTGGAGCCCTTTGGCTCAAACTGGTGCCTTCTGTCCTTGACCTCTTCCCAGTGAACCCCTGTGGTGTTGACCTTTAGTCGCCCTCAACGGGCAGATGCAGGCAGATAAGGAGGCAGGAGAAAACGATGAACAATCAGATTGCGCATCGGTCATGAAAAGGTTTTTGAGGCAAAAACTTGCTGAAAATTGTTGGTCAGCACAGCTTGAGTTTCAGGTTCTGTTCTTGTCTCGCAGTGATAGTAGGAGGGGGGAGGGGATGATGAAGTATCATTGCTGTTTAGACTTTGGGAGGGAGAAGGGGATATAGCGGACCCAGGTGTAGGATAGACTGCTATGTAGACAGTGTGAGGGATATAACAGGCCAGGTGTAAGATAGACTGCTGTGTAGACAGTGTGAGGGATATAACAGAGCAGGTATAAGATAGACTGCTGTGTAGACAGTGTGAGGGATATAACAGAGCAGGTGTAAGATAGACTGCTGTGTAGACAGTGTGAGGGATAGAGCAGGTGTAAGATAGACTGCTATGTAGACAGTGTGAGGGGTATAACAGAGCAGGTGTAAGATAGACTGCTATGTAGACAGTGTGAGGGTATAACAGGCCAGGTATAGATAGACTGCTATGTAGACAGTGTGAGGATATAACAGGCCAGGTGTAGGATAGACTGCTGTGTAGACAGTGTGAGGGGTATAACAGGCCAGGTGTAGGATAGACTGTATGTAGACAGTGTGAGGGATATAACAGGCCAGGTGTAGGATAGAGACTGCTGTGTAGACAGTGTGAGGGGTATAACAGGCCAGGTGTAGGATAGACTGCTGTGTAGACAGTGTGAGGGGTATAACAGGCCAGGTGTAGGATAGACTGCTGTGTAGACAGTGTGAGGGGTATAACAGGCCAGGTGTAGGATAGACTGCTGTGTAGACAGTGTGAGGGGTATAACAGGCCAGGTGTAGGATAGACTGCTGTATAGACAGTGTGAGGGATATAACAGGCCAGGTGTAGGATAGACTGCTGTGTAGACAGTGTGAGGGATATAACAGGCCAGGTGTAGGATAGACTGCTGTGTAGACAGTGTGGGGATATAACAGGCCAGGTGTAGGGTAGGTGGTCTGCTATGTTGACAGTGTCAGGGGTATAAGATAGGTGGTCTGTATGTTGACAGTGTCAGGGGTATAAGATAGGTGGTCTGCTATGTTGACAGTGTCAGGGGTGAAAGATAGGTGGTCTGCTATGTTGACAGTGTCAGGGGTATAAGATAGGTGGTCTGTATGTTGACAGTGTCAGGGGTATAAGATAGGTGGTCTGCTATGTTGACAGTGTCAGGGGTATAAGATAGGTGGTCTGTATGTTGACAGTGTCAGGGGTATAAGATAGGTGGTCTGCTATGTTGACAGTGTCAGGGGTGAAAGATAGGTGGTCTGCTATGTTGACAGTGTCAGGGGGTGAAAAATAGGTGGTCTGCTATGTTGACAGTGTCAGGGGTGAAAGATAGGTGGTCTGCTACGTTGAGAGTGTCAGGGATATAACAGGCCAGGTGTAGAGTAGGTGGTCTGCTATGTACACATTATGGATTTTTTTTTTTTTTTTTTTGGGGGGGGGGGGGGGGTATAGCAGATAGCAGGATATGTGTAGAGGGGTGTAAAGTAGCAGGATAGGTGTAAAGTGGGGAGAAGACTGTTGTGTCAACAGTTGGGGGGGGGGGGGACGTTGGGGGGGGGGGGGGTATATGCAGGATAGGTGTAAAGT
>JADBJO010002880.1:0-5000 GCA_016801955.1 Conus betulinus
TGGGGGGTGGGTAAAAACTACAACCTACAAACTTACTTGTCACGTAAGTTTGCCCCACATTAACTCTGTTTCTGTTCTTTCGAATTTCTTTCTCCTCGTTTGATCGTCCATTTGGATTTTCTGTTTTACTTTCCGCACATTGGGTTTTTCAACATCTAGGATGGTTTTGCAGCCAAGGTGGGGGGGAAGGTGGGGTGAGGGGGTGGGAGGACAGGCGGCAGGGGGTAGAGGGAGTTGGGTAGGGGGAGGAGAAGGTGACGGGGGGAGCTCTAGGATGCAGAATTCATCAACATCGATTGTGCTACTGTTCCCAGGGTACGGGTGTCGGTTGAAGTGTCCACACGTACACACTGGTTCTTGCGGAAAAAATCTCAGCGCGTGCACTCCTCCTTATACTAAACCAAAAAAGTCCGTTTCACGGTCTACTCTCTCTCTCTCTTCTCTCTCTCCTCTCTCCCTCTCCTCTCTCTCTCTCCTCTCTCTCTCTCTCTCTCTCAACCACACACACACAACACACACACACACAACACACACCACCCACCACAAACACACACAGAGCTACGCAACATCTTTCTCTGTTTTCTCTTCGTGATCTCCTCTCTCTCCTCTCTCTCCTCTCCCTTGTCCCCCATACCCCCCCACCCCCCCCTCCTCTCTCCTCTCTCTCTCTCTCTCTCTGCATATCTCTCCTGTTTCAGGCAGTTAAAAAAAAATCAAATCAAGTAGTTGGCGGGCCCTCACCCATCACCGCCAGCATTTCAAACGACCCCCAAACCATCTTCCCAGTAGTCCCTGTGGATTATAGTGAAATACTCAATAGTGGCCTCCTCCTTGATTAGAGAAACACGCTCTAAGCGCCCTCTAAAATCCCGCACTCATTTACAACAACAAGGCACTCAGTCATAGCATTCAACAGTCCATATCATTCAGTATCGTTTTCCCCCCCCCCCCCCCCCCCCACTCAATTTCCTTTACTGTCTTCAATTCTTTCCAGTTCTCCATGCAGGGTGCATGCTATATGAAAATGTCATCAACTTACCCAATGGCCCACAAACTGGGTCCTCTCCGGATCGTTGGTGATGGTATGGGATTTTTTTTACGTGGTGCAAAGATGTTATGCATGCGGTTCACACACGGAAAAACGGCGGGTTTTTAGTCTCACGTGCGAAGGACTGTATGGGGGAAAATGGAGGGAGGTCTAGAAAACTAATGAGTGTTAACTCCGAGGGGATGGGGGCAGGGGGGGAAAAATCCCTCTGTATTTGCGAAATGATCCTTGTGGAGATTTCAAACTCGAAACCCCAGCATGCACCAAAGGAGATGAGGGGGGGGGATTAACGAGGTCCGGCGCTACTACCAATGAGGCTATTTTTTCAACACATATCAATGAATATTCGATGGGAACTCACCCACCCTAAGGTGACTCTACTCTTTCTCTCCTCTAATCACTTATTCTCTTTCTACTCTCTCTCTCTCTCCTCTCTCTCTCTCTCTCAATCAAAATATTTCAAAAATTCAATATTAATATTACTAGGGTGTTTACTTATTAAAAAGTTCTTTGTTTAACATTCGTGGGGGAAATGTACTCATGGATCTCAAACTAGCCAATCATCACACATTAAATTTATTAGAGAAAAAAAAGCTGGCATCCAAACGCACACAGCTCGCGTGGCAAATAGACACAAAGAGGCAGGACAACCAGAATAGACAGACAGCCAGAAAAATTGGAACAAATATCCTTAAGGCAAAAGTCTATTATTTTAAACCTCTTGTTCTTGTTTTTTTTTTAATATACACGGACATGTCAGGGCTAACAGGATAACGAGGGGGAAACGCAGAGAGAAAAAAAAAAAACACCAAAACAAGTAAAGAAAGAAGAAAGCAACGATCGCACACATTTCTTTTCTTTAAATCCATGGCAGCACATATCTATGTGTGATCTCAAGTTATCTGAGGTGTTATCTAATGTTTTTAATGTTATCTGGATGATGTCAACTGACGTTTATTGAAGTGTTATATGATAGAATTCAAATGTTATCTAATCAATGTTCAATGTTTATCTGATGTGTTTCTCTGATCTTCAATGACGTTTAAATGAAGTGTGTTATTGATATTCAATGTTATCTAAAGGTTCAATGTTATCCTGATGTGTTCTCTGATGTTCAATACTGACGTTTTAAAGAAGTTTTATCTGATCATCAATGTTATTTTATGTGCCATCTGATATTCAGGTGTGTTATCGTGATGATCAATGGTTATCTGAAGGGGTTCATTGACACGTTTTTATTGACGTGTTATCTGTTCTCCACTGTTTATCTGCAAAAATTGATATTTCCGCTATGTTAACAGATGAGCTTATCTTGTCTTCATTGCTCTTTGATGAGTGGTTATCTATCTATTCTATCTATCTATCTTCTATCTATCTATTCTATCTATCTACTATCTATCTATCTATCAAGCTATCTATCTATCTATTACCTATAACGGGCTATTGTTTCAAGCAACCACAACACACACACACACACACACACACAACACACACACACACACACACACACACCACAACACACCACACCACCCACATCTCCCCAACGCTTCTTCCCTCACAATACACCCACACACCACACACAAACACACACACACCACACACCACACACACACACACAACAGACACACACACACACACCACACAAGAAGGAAGAAGGAATAAACAAGGAAGAAGAAGAAAGGAAGAGAAGAACAAGCAATGAACAACAGAGAGAACAATAAGAAGGAGGAGGAGGCAGAAGAACAAAGAAAAAGACGGACAAGGAGAAAAGGAAGGGACAAAGGGAGGCACGAGGGGAGGGTAGAAGAAGAAGAAACATGGGAAGAGCAAAGAGAACAAGAAGGAAGAAAAGGAGTAGATGAAGGAAGAGACGTATTTAATAAGAATAGGACGGAGTAAGGGGAGGCAATAATAAGAGGAGGGATTGAGGAGGAATAAAGAAGGGAAGATTCGGAGGAAGGAAAAAGAAGCAGAAGAAGTAGGGCAAGGAACAAGGAGAGAAGAAGAGGAGGAGAGTGAGGAGGAACAGAACCAGGATGACAAGAAGCAAAAGGAGAGGAAAGAAGAAGGAGGGTAGAAGGAGAACCAGCAAGAGAACAAGAAGAAGAGAAATAGGAGGAGTAGGAGGAGTACGGAAGAGGAAACATCAAAAGAATAGATCCGTTTTTTAAAGTGTTTATAAAATAAACAAGGATATGAGCAAGAGCAAAAGAGAGAGAACCACCACACACTAACATGTCAACAAACAACCACAGCAACAAAAAACAAGTGACGGATGATGATCGAACTCACAACACGACGGCCAAAAACGTATGTCGTTCATCGGATGGCCCTAGATCTCTTATATTCTTTCTTCCATCTTTTTTTTTTCCATCTTTTTCCTCGGTTGAACGTTCACATTTGCAACTTGTGTTCTTGTTTTAAACATCTTGCATTTTCAACATATCGGATTCGTGGTTGCAAGGAAGGGGTTGGGAGGGTAACGATTGATGGGATCGGGGAGGGGGGTGAAGATAAAACGGGGGGGGGGGGGGGGGGGGTGGGGGTACGTGACAGTAACACTGAAGCGGACTCTTGCGCAACCCAGTGCGTTCCCATTCCTTTTCACGCTAAGAAAACGTTCCACTTCAGTTTCCCGTAACACACACACCACACACACACACAAACACACACACACACACACCACACACACACACACACACACATACTGACCAATACACTGACCATTACACACACACACACACACACACACACACACACATGCACACACACACGCACACAAGCACACACACACACACACACAACACACACACACACACACGCACACACACACACACACATACTGACCAATACACTGACCATTACACACACACACACACACACACACACACACAACACACACACACACACACACACACACACACACACACACACACACACCACAACCACACACACTTGTGTGAAAATAATAAACGATCTTTTAATGATTTTCTAAGTGAAAAAAAAAAAAAAAAAAAAAAACTTTAATTATTCTCTGAAGATTAATTTAACTGTAAGCAAAACACAAAACGAGGTGTCTGCCTGCTAATCAAGAGAAGAAGAAAAATGAAAGACAGAAAGAAGAGACAGAAAAAAAAGAAAAAAACGAAGGACAGAAAGACAGACAGAAAGAACGATCGTAAGAAAGCAATACATAAAGAAGACAGAAAGAATGAGACAGAGAAAAGAAAAAAAGGAAGGACAGAAAGACAGAAAGAACAATCGTAAGAAAGCAATACATAAAAAAAGAACAGAAGAAAAGAGACAGAAATACAGACAGACAGAGGACCTAAGGTAGACAGACAGACAGATAGAAAAAACAGGGAAAAAGACAGACCAACAGACAGACATCACAAAGAAAACGATACACAGAAGGACAGACAGATATCAGAAAGACCGACAGACGGAGGGAATCAAACGCATGAAAAGAATGAACAAGCAAAAATCCAAGCCAGGAGGTCTTCTAGCTTTGGCTGGGAATAATATTCAAAACAGACCTTCAAAGCTGACATTCAGTGCACGAAACTGCACACATCGTAATTGTTGCGTGTCCTCTCAAAGAGCACCTTCATTTTCGTTTCCAGACAAGAAAGACCTGTTGACTTCATTTATTTTTCACGAAAAAAAACTGAGTCGCTCTCTCTCTCTCTTCTCTCGTCCTCCTCCTCTCTCTCTCTCTTCTCTCTCTCCTCTCTCTCTCATCTCTCTCGTTTTTCTTGTTTATTTGTTATTTAACCGTTGCGAACTTGTTTTTCTCTCTCCCTCCCTCCCCTCTCTCTCTCTCCACTCACCCCTCTCTCTCTCTCTCTCTCTCTGTCTGTCTGTCTGCCCTCTCTCTCTCTCCTCTCTCTCTCTCTCTCTCTCTCTCTCTCTCTGTGTTTCATTGTTTATATTGTTTTTATTAACCATCGCC
>JADBJO010002880.1:7500-12500 GCA_016801955.1 Conus betulinus
GTTTATGCGATTAAAAGAATCAATAACGGATATGGTCAACAACCAAAAAAAAATGTCTATTTTGTAACAACATTGAAAACTTAACGATTTTCATTTCTTGTTTGAATATCTAAATCACTCATGTTTGCAAGAAAAATGTTTATCAATATTTTATTCCTATCCAAATGGCAACTGTTTAGCTTATTTAATGCAATCAGAAAACATGCTGAGCCTTAGAAATTTGGAAATGTGTATCTTTTATGCACTGAAAAACTAGACATGAACTTATGCACGGAAACTAGATATATGAATATGTGTTGTGATTGGTTTCAAACGCAAGTGTGAAAATATTTTTGTTTATCGAGGTTTGTGCCCTTGAATTATTTCCCATTGCAATTGTTTGCTTGTGTGTTTCTGAACACAAGTTACTTCCTCTTGTCGATAAACCCGTACTCATTTTTATTTCATTCTCAGCAAACGTGTACCCATTGTATACAGGTCGGTGGCCCAGCAATTAAAATTTCAGAGTTCAGAATCTCTCTCTCTCTCTCTCTCTCTCTCTCTCTCTCTCTCTCTCTCTCTCTCTCTCTCTCTCTCTCTCTCTCTTAGTCTGTGTGTCCTGCTCTCTGTGTCTTCATTTTCTGTTCTTCACCGTCAAACAGGAAATTTGAGATTATTGATTTTGCTGACTGTTGCTTTTTAAATCTGAATAAACATGTCGTGTACAAGGGGAAAACATGTAGCTCCCATGTGACCTCGGGACAATCAGAACATCGGAGCTGAGGTCGCTCAGCTAAACTTCATCCCAAAGTTGAAATATCCCAACAAGGACTTGAAATTGGTAAACAAAAGCCCCCACACCCCCCCCCCCTCCCCGAAAAAAAAAGAAAGAAAGAAAGAAAGAAAAAAAGGAAAGAAGAAAGGACGAAAACGGCGAAAGAAGAGTGATGTTTGGGAAAACCACTGTTATGGAGGACAGTGAACTCACAAACCTCCAAGGCTCATTCATACAGAACTCCATGTTATTCAGAAATGTCATCTTTTCATAAACGTAATTGCAAATTATAACCTACAGCGGCCCAGAACTAAAGATCGCGCGCTCGCGCGCGCGCGCACACACACAACACACACACACACACACACACACACACACACAACACACACACACACTACCCTCTCTCTCTCTCTGTCTCTCTGTCTCTCTCTCTCTCTCTCTCTCTCTCTCTCTCTCTCTCTCTCTCTCTCTCTCTCTCTCTCTCTCTCTCTCTCTCGCACACACACACACACACACACACACACACACACACACACACACACACACACATACACACACACACACACATGCGCAGGCATGCGCACGCACCCACACACAGAAGCACGCACACACACACACACACACACACACACACACACACACACACACACACACACACACACACACACACACACACACACACACACAAATGCGCAGGCATGCGCACGCACCCACACACAGAAGCACGCACATGCACACACACACACACACACACACACACACACACACACACACACACACACACACACACACACACATGCACGCACACGTACATACACACAGGCGCGCGCGCGCGCCAGTGAGAGAGAGAGAGAGAGGGCAGACAGACAGACACACACACACACACACAGAGACACACACAGACACACACACACACACAGACAGACACACAGACAGATAAAGATACAGACACACAGACCCACAGACCGATAGACGGACAGAGAAACAGAGACAGAGAGGGAGAGAGCTTCCTATTTTACTCACACAGCATGTCGTTGGATTTTTCCCCCGAAGTTATGTTTGCCTTTACACAGCAACGTTTTGCTTTTTTTTTCAAATTGAATGGGAGAAAAAAAAAAACGGAAGCCGCTGAAGTGGCATGCGCTTGACACTGGCTGCACTACATGTCACAGATCCCACCCTGAGCTGGGTACTCGGGGTCATGGGAAGACAACTGGCTGCACTACATGTCACAGATCCCACCCTGAGCGGGGGAACTCGGGGTCATGGGAAGACAACAAGCAAACTCCCATCGGTTCAGTGGGTGCTTCTGATGACCCAGTGCGGGAAACAGATGATGATGATGATGATGATGATGATGATGATGATGATGATGATGATGACGACGACGACAAACTCCCATCGGTTCAGTGGGTGCGTCTGCTGACCCACAGCGGGAAACAGACAAGGAGGAGGAGGAGGAGGGGGAGGAGGAGGAGGAGGAGGTGGAGGATGGGGAGGAGGAGGAGGAGGAGGAGAGGAGGAGGAGGAGGAGGACAGCAATCTCTGATCAGTTCAGTGAGTACTTCTGCTGACCCGGTGCGGGAAACAGGTAATGATGATGATGATGATGATGATGATGATGATGATGATGATGATGATGATGATGATGATGATGTTGATGGTGATGATGACGATAACGCGTGTTGCCTGCCTCGCCTGGCCCTGCCCTCTATACCCTGTCTCTCCCTGTCCTGTCTGTATCTGCTTCACCTGCTTTGCCCTACCCTTCCCTGTCTCTCCCTGTCCTGTCTGTATCTGCTTCGCCTGCTTTGCCCTACCCTTCCCTGTCTCTCCCTGTCCTGTCTGTATCTGCTTTGCCTGCTTTGCCCTACCCTTCCCTGTCTCTCCCTGTCCTGTCTGTATCTGCTTCGCCTGCTTTGCCCTACCCTTCCCTGCTCTTTCTTGCCAAGCTGGTTTGATTTACCTTGTCCTGCCCTGACCTGTCCTGGCCTTCCCTGACCTGACCTATCCTGACCTCCCTGTCTTGCCCTGAACTGATTTACCCTGCCCTGCCCTGCCCTGCCCTGAACTGATTTACCCTGCCCTGCCCTGCCCTGAACTGATTTACCCTGCCCTGCCTTGCCCTGCCCTGAAACTGATTTACCCTGCCCTGCCCTGAACTGATTTACCCTGCGCTGCCCTGCCCTGCCCTGCCCTGAACTGATTTACCCTGGCCTGCCTTGCCCTGCCCTGCCCTGAACTGATTTACCCTGGCCTGCCTTGCCCTGTCTTGCCCTGAACTGATTTACCCTGGCCTGCCTTGCCTTGCCCTGCCTTGAACTGATTTACCCTGTCCTGCCCTGCCCTGCCCTGAACTGATTTACCTGCCCTGCCCTGCCCTGCCCTGCCCTGAACTGATTTACCCTGCGCTGCCCTGCCTTGTACCCTGCCCTGCCCTGCCCTGCCCTGCCCTGACTGATTTACCCTGCGCTGCCCTGCCCTGCCCCTGAACTGTTTTACCCTGCCCTTGCTGCCCTGAACTGATTTACCCTGCCCTGCCCTGCCCTGCCCTGAATTGATTGCCCTGCCCTGCCCTGCCCTGAACTGATTTACCATGCCCTACCTTGCCATGAACTGATTTGCCCTGCCCTGCCCTGCCTTGCCCTGAACTGATTCACTCCTGCCCTGCCCTGCCCTGAACTTATTCACCGTGCCCTGCCTGCCCTGCCCTGCCCTTCCTGCCCTGCCCTGCCTTGCCCTGCCCTGCCCTGCTGCCCTGCCCTGCCCTGCCCTGCCCTGCCTGCCCTGCCTGCCTGCCCTGCCTTGCCATGCCCTGCCCTGCCCTGCCTTGCCCTGCACTGCCTGCCTTGCCTTGCCTGCCCTGTCCTGCCCTGCTGCCTGCCCTGCCCTGCCCTGCCCTGTCCTGCCCTGCCCTGCCCTGCATTGCCCTGCCCTGCCCCTAACCTGCATTGCCCTGCATTGCCCTGCCCTGCATTGCCCTGCCCTGCCCTGCCTGCCCTCCATTGCCCTGCCCTGCCCTGCCTGCCCTGCCCTGCCCTGCCCTGCCCTGCCTGCCCTGCCCTGCCCTGCCCTGCCCTGCCCTGCCCTGCCCTGCCCTGCCCTGCCCTGCCCTGCCCTGCCCTGCCCTGCCCTGCCCTGCCCTGCCCTGCCTTGCCCTGCCCTGCCCTGCCCTGCCCTGCCCTGCCCTGCCCTGCCCTGCCTGCCCCTGCCCTGCCCTGCCCTGCCCTGCCCTGCCCTGCCCTGCCCTGCCCTGTCCTGCCCTGCCCTGCCCTGCCTGCCCTGCCCTGCCCTGCCCTGCCTGCCTGCATTGCTCTGCCCTGCCCTGCCCTGCCCTGCCCTGCCCTGCCCTGCCTGCCCTGCCCTGCCCTGCCTGCCCTGCCCTGCCCTGCCCTGCCTGCCCTGCCCTGCCCTGCCCTGCCCTGCCCTGCCCTGCCCTGCCTGCCCTGCCCTGCTGCCCTGCCCTGCCCTGCCTGCCCTGCCCTGCCCTGCCCTGCCCTGCCCTGCCCTGCCCTGCATTGCCCTGCCTGTCCTGCCCTGCCCTGCCCTGCCCTGCCCTGCCCTGCACTGTATTGCCCTGCATTGCCCTGCCCTGCATTGCCCTGCCCTGCCTGCCCTGCCTGCCCTGCCCTGCCTGCCCTGCCCTGCCCTGCCCTGCCCTGCCTGCCCTGCCCTGCCCTGCCCTGCCTGCCCTGCCTGCCCTGCCCTGCCTGCCCTGCCCTGCCCTGCCCTGCCCTGCATTGCCTGCATTGCCCTGCCTGCCCTGCCCTGCCCTGTCCTGCCCTGCCCTGCCTGCCCTGCCCTGCCCTGACCTGCCCTGCCCTGCCCTGCCCTGCCCTGCCCTGCCCTGCCCTGCCCTGCCCTGCCCTGCCCTGCCCTGCCCTGCCCTGCCCTGCCCTGCCCTGCATTGCCCTGCCTGCCCTGCCCTGCCCTGCCCTGCCCTGCCCTGCCTGCCCTGCCCTGCCCTGCCTGCCCTGCCCTGCCCTGCCCTGCCCTGCCCCCTGCCCTGCCCTGCCTGCCCTGCCCTGCCCTGCCCTGCCCTGCCTGCCCTGCCCTGCCCTGCCCTGCCCTGCCCTGCCCTGCCCTGCCCTGCATTGCCCTGCCCTGCCCTGCCTGCCTGCCCTGCCCTGCCCTGCCCTGCCCTGCCCTGCCCTGCCCTGCCCTGCCCTGCCCTGCCTTGCCCTGCCCTGCCTGCCCTGCCCTGCCCTGCCCTGCCCTGCCCCTGCCCTGCCCTGCCCTGCCCTGC
>JADBJO010002880.1:17500-20000 GCA_016801955.1 Conus betulinus
CTCTGCGATTTTAAAGCGATCATCATTGACTGGCTTCTGCAGGTGGCTTTCATGGGGGTGCTCTACGCATGCTGGATCACCAAAGGCACGGGCTGTACACACTGAAATGACTGTGCGGCAAGGCAGCAGCGTCTCCTCAGATGGGTTGTCTCAGGGCACAGGATTGCCGGCACTGCGCGGCAGCAGCAGGACAAACCGAGGTATGGCAGCGATCGGGGGAGGCAGGATCAGCAGCACTGGAATTGTGTCCATGAAGTGACACTGAAGACATGGCAGCAGTTTCAGACTTCATTTCTTACCCATCCCACGTGTCTTTTTAACTCATCTTGGTCCCATACCGCTCATTCCAGCCCTCCTAAATACAGCTATGTCACGGATCGATAGTTTCCATTCCCAGCAGTCCCTGGGTGATGATTAATTCAGGTCGCCATAACCCTACCCGCCAGAGGAGACACTGCTCTGTTACCAGCAAAGTGATGCCCTGCATTTGCTGGACCAGAACAGTGGTGCCAGGCTGAGTTAGATTCCTTCGCTCAAAGGAGACCTTCACCTCATCGATCTCTATGTGCACGTTCCTGATCAGTCATCAATTAAGCATGCATGCCGATAGATTATATCCAAAGTGTCCTCTCAACCTTCGCAGCAGAATAGAAATTTTACAGAAACACAGAAACAAAAAAACTTCTAACTTCGCATTTTGGGGGGGGCTATATGGTTGTGTGTTTGTTGTTGTTGTGAAAAAAATGACCTAATACATACAAACATACAAAAGAACTATCGTAAGACTTCTTTTCCTCTTGCTCATTAGCTATATACAACTTTCTAATCCACACAATATTTGCAACTTGTTTGTTGTTGTTCTCTATCTGTATTGTTGGCATGTCGGCCTAGTTAGCGGGAATGTCTTCTGGATGATCAGACACAAACACTGTTTTCCTTATCTTCAAAGACAAGCCAACGACCAGCTGGGTTTTTAAAAACACACTCATTTGAAAAAATAGCTTCTCTTCAAAGGAAATAATGAAGACCAGCAGCGTTGTTAGCCAAATCTTCCTGCTTGTATGTATGTTTTTTCAATACAACATGAAAGGAATCCTTTTTTTTTTATCTGTCCAGATAATATCCCCCCAAGGGGCCATAATTACATGGGCAAAGGGAAAGGACTTGATTTACTTCCTCGTCCGACCATCTCTCTATCTCTCTCTCTCTCTCTCTCTCTCTCTCTCTCTCTCTCTCTCTCTCTCTCTCTCTCTCTCTCTCTCTCTCTCTCTCCCCTGTCCCCCCGCCCCATCAATCCATCCTCTGTCAATCCAGAAGTTGAAACAGCTCAGAAGCAGCTTGTTGTGTTCAACTGAGTTCCATCTGAATTTGCCCGGGGAGGGGGGTGGGGGGGACCTAAGAGAGAGAGGAAAATACAAAAAAAAAATAAAAGACCAAATGTTTTTCGTGATCTCGCGCGCGCGCGTGCGTGCATAACTGTATGTGTATTTAGTGTGTGTGTGTGTGTGTGTGTGTGTGTGTGTGTGTGTGTGTGTGTGTGTGTGTGTGTGTGTGTGTGTGTGTGTGTGTGTGTGTGTGCGCGCGTGCGTGTGTGTGTGTGTGTGTGTATAGGTGTGTGTGTGTGTGTGTGTGTGTGTGGTGTGTGTGTGTATGTGTGTGTGCGTGCGTGCGTGCGTGTGTGTGTGTGTGTGTGTGTGTGTGTGTGTGTGTGTGTGTGTGTGGTGTGTGTGTGTGTGTGTGTGTGTGTATGTGTGTGTGTGTGTGTGTGTGTGTTGTGCGCGCGCGCACGTGTGCAAGTGTGTGCGTGTGTGGAGGGGGTGGATCTTTGGTATGTGTGAATGAGAGAGAGAGAGAGCAAAAAAACAGGTTAAAAAAAGAGAGGCAGACAGAGCGAGAAGACAGAGACAGAGAGCGACTGACAGAACAAGGAAGAAAAAAAACGATAGAAACAGATGTAAAGACAAAGAGACACACAGG
Source organism: Conus betulinus (assembly GCA_016801955.1). Lineage (NCBI taxonomy): Eukaryota > Metazoa > Mollusca > Gastropoda > Neogastropoda > Conidae > Conus > Conus betulinus. Next base: position 19,478 of record JADBJO010002880.1, read on the forward strand.
GGAATGCTTACATTTAATGGCAGAAGGTACAATATAAACACTTTCCGAAAGAGCTTCCATGCAGCAGGCATGCACAAAGCAGTAACAATTCATCGAATGTGTTAAAGCACCAGGGAAAAATATATATATATTAATGTGGATGTGCGGAATGGTCTGGCTGGGGGGGGAGGAAGAGAGAGGGGGGGGGGGGGAAGGCGGAGTTCATTTAGGATGAAAGACACGTCCTGCATACTCTCAAACAAGCGGTTCAGGTCAGGGCAACTATTTGCACACACACACACACACACACACACACACACACACACACACACACACACACACACACACACACACACACACAACGAGAAGGATACAAACAGACAGACAGCGTGTTAGCTTACTTGACAGATAGATAGATAAATAGACAGATAGATAGGTAGATAGATAGATCGATCGATCAATCGATCGATCGATCGGGTCGATCGGTCGATCGATCGATCGATCGATCGATCGATCGATAGATAGATAGATAGATAGATAGATA
>JADBJO010002880.1:22500-25000 GCA_016801955.1 Conus betulinus
TGAGTCTGGCGTGTTTACACCAGCTGCCCTCCACGAATATGAGAAGATACGTCGTTTCTCTTTCTTCGTGTTCACTGTCCTAAATGTTATTTGCTTTTGCCTGAAGAAGACTCAAGTGGTCGAAATGCATTGCGTCTAGTCCTGTACTCTGTTTGTCTGTGTCCTTGGCAGTAACTAGCCCCCTCTCTTTCTAAATTTTGCTTCATTTTACGCCCTCAGTCACTCCGTTTTGAAACTAAGATTATAAAAAGAGGGGAACACACAGCATGCGCTGTCTTCTGTTTCCAATTCAGCATTTGAAAGATGATGAAGAGAGGTTTATACATAGTATTACCGTCTATTAATTTCGAGTGAACATAGCTATCATCCACAACCAGTACCAAAACCAGTGGAAGAGAAGGCTGGGTGCACACAGTGGTGTTGATCCAATCCATCAGCTCCAGAGATTCCAGAAAACACAATCCTCTTCAGACTGAGAACCGACCACTGCCGACAAAGACGAATGTCCGTGTGGCACTTGATCTGGATGTCAGACCCCCAGTCTATAGTGTTCTACGGCGTCAAACCTGACCAGAGACTGCAGAGCTGCAAATGAGGCTTTGGTGCAGCTGTCAAGATCTCCATCAGACTGTGGTATTCATCGTGGAGACAGGATTGAAGATCTGATGCAACCAACAAAAACCGAACGCAAAAATGACGTCAGCGCTAGAAAGGCTATGAAAGGAGTTGTACATGCAGCATGTGTGGCCTACAATTCTTCATCAGATTGTTGTACATGCAGCATGTGTGGCCTACAATTCTTCATCAGATTGGAAAGGTCTCTGGAACAGAGGATAACATACAGTATGTGCCGTCTCCCGATTCCAGATCAGCATTGGAAAAGCTGTGAAAAGAGCAGAACATGCAGTGTGCGTGATCCCAAATTCCATGACGGCACTGGAAAAGCTGTGAAAAAGAGCAGAACATGCAGTGTGCGTGATCCCAAATTCCATGACGGCACTGGAAAAGCTGTGAAAAGAGCAGAACATGCAGTGTGCGTGATCCCAAATTCCATGACGGCACTGGAAAAGCTGTGAAAAGAGCAGAACATGCAGTGTGCGTGATCCCAAATTCCATGACGGCACCGGAAAAGAAAAGCTGTTGAAAGAATGGAACATGCAGCGTGTGTATCCCCCAAGACCCAGTCCGTTCTGGCAGGGTAATTAAAGAAAAGGACAGCATGGGGAATGCCGCGGCACTGATTCCTCAGCCGCACTGGAAGAGCTATGAAAAGAAGTGGGCCAAGAGAATTGTCCATCTCCCAGAAATGATCCGCGCCGGACTGCTTACGAACCACGGAATCAACGCTAACAGTGATCAAACATGAACACGCTCTCATCTCATAAAACCCAGCGTTTTATAGCAATCGCATCCACGAACAGACAGCAAGGAAAGACAGACCAGGACCTGCTGTTCATGTGAAAAAACAACCACCAAAGACCGGACTTATTTCCGACAGTTTCACGGTTGACTGGACAGACACGCCCCACTCCAAACACACAACACCCCCCCCCCCCCCCCCCCCCCCCTATCCCCCCCACCATCCTGCCCTTCTCCTTCTTCTCCATCTACTTCTACCTGCCATCCTGCTCTCCTAATGACCTAGAAATGCAACTCATGTCTGGCTTCTGGCTTCCATCGTTATACTGAATGTCTGTCCTTTCAATGTGTGCAATAACCCACATTCCGGTGATGAGATCTAAATCAGTGGGGCAAGCGGTTTTCGGGTCTGTGTTGCGATATGTTCGCTGTGCAGTCTGACTTCATGTGAAATGCGAAACAGCGCTGATGGAGAACTTTGTGGGCCCAACATTTCCATCCTGCGCAGGATATTATGTTTAGTGTGTATGAGTGTGTTTGTGTGTGTGTGTGGTGGGGATGGGGGGTGGGGGGCGTGCGTGCGTGTGTGCGTACGTGCGTGCGTGCGTTCGTGCGTACGTGTGTGTGTGTGTGTGTGTGTGTGTGTGTGTGTGTGTGTGTGTGTGTGTGTTAGTGTGCGTGCGTGCGCACGTGCGTACCTGTGTGTGTGGGGGGGGGGGGGGGAGGGGGGTATGAGTGCGTGCGTGCGCGCGTGTGTGTGTGTTTAGTGTTTAAGCTGTTAATGTGTGTATTTGTTAATGTGCGTGTGGGTGCGTGTGTGTGTGTGTGTGTGTGTGGTGTGTGTGTGTGTGTGTGTGTGTGTGTGTGTGTGCGTGCGTGCGTGCGTGCGCGCGCGCGCATGTGTGTGTGTGTGTGTGTGTGTGTGTGTGTGGTGTGTGTGTGTGTGTGTGTGTGTGTGACTGTCAAGAATTCAAAATCGGGGGATGACATTGCATATTACCGGCGTTGTTCGTACAACTATTATCGGTAAGTAATCCAGTTCGGATGTTACAAACAGATCAAAATTACCGGTTTTGACTTAGACGTTTTTATAGATCACTGGACGGGTGTGGTGGCGACGTTCTCTCTTGAGAGGGACTCT
>JADBJO010002880.1:30000-40000 GCA_016801955.1 Conus betulinus
GAAGAAAGAAAGAAAAAGAGAAAGATATACCAACAGAAAGAAAGAAAAAGTGAGAAATAAAAGATAAAAGGAAAGAATGAAAGGTGAAAAAAGAAAAAGAAAGAAAGAAAGAAAATATATACCCTTCACGCCTCACCTGCGGCAGGGCAGGAAGTGGCCGTTTTGTGAGGGACCGTAGGCACACGTTTGTCATCTTTTTTTCTGGTGGCTGGAATCGGTCCACCTGATTGTTGGCAGAGTCTGCTGATTGTTGGCAGAGTCTGCTGATTGTTGACAGAGTCTGCTGAGTGTTGGCAGAGTCTGCTGATTGCCAAGAGTCTGCTGATTGTTTGGCAGAGTCTGCTGATTGTTGGCAGAGTCTGCTGATTGTCGGCAGAGTCTGCTGATTGTTGGCAGAGTCTGCTGATTGTTGGCAGAGTCTGCTGATTGTTGACAGAGTCTGCTGGCAGAGTCTACTGATTGTTGGCAGAGTCTGCTGATTGTTGACAGAGTCTGCTGATTGTTGGCAGAGTCTGCTGATTGTTGACAGAGTCTGCTGATTTGTTGGCAGAGTCTGCTAATTGTTAGCAGAGTCTGCTGATAGTTGGCAGAGTCTGCTGATTGTTGGCAGAGACTGCTGATTGTTGGCAGAGTCTACTGATTGTTGGCAGAGTCTGCTGATTGTTGGCAGAGTCTGCTGATTGTTGACAGAGTCTGTTGGCAGAGTCTGCTGATTGTTGGCAGAGTCTGCTGATTTCTGCTGATTGTTGGCAGAGTCTGCTGATTGTTGGCAGAGTCTGCTGATTGTTGGCAGAGTCTGCTGATTGCCAAGAGTCTGCTGATTGTTGACAGAGTCTGCTGATTGTTGGCAGAGTCGCTTGCTTTCCGGGGCTCCTTTGATCGGTCCCGTAGTAGCCAGAGAGAAACTATTTGAATATGATGCTCTCTCTCTCTCTCTCTCTCTCTCTCTCTCTCTCTTTGTCTCTCTCTCTCTCTCTCTCTCTCTCTCTCTCTCTCTCTCTCTCTCTCTTCATGCCTCTCTTTCATACCCTCTCTCTCTCTCCATTCCTCTCTCTCTCTTCATGCCTCTTTCTCTTCGTGCCTCTCTCTCTCTCTCTCTCTCTCTCTCTCTCCTCTCTCTCTCTCTCTCTCTCTCTCTCTCTCTATCTATCTATTTATCTATCTCTCCATGCCTCCTGTCTCGTTCTGCCTCTGTTTCACCTTCACTCTCCCCTATTACAATGATGTGCAAACCCGACGCTACTCGATGAGCATATTTGTAAAGCAGCCACCTGAATGTCTATGAACAGCCCGGAATAGACGGCTGGCCTGACAAACTGACAGACGACACAGCCAAACGGGAGTGTAGTTGGGGAGGGTAAGGTGAAAAGGGGGTTGGGCGACAGGGGGGGGGGGAGTGGCATTCATTACCTCTGGAAATCTCTATTTCAGTCCTTCCATCCGTTGACCTTTTCTGTTACTTCCAAGTCCCGAATGAGGAATGTGTAGGAGCTTCTATGAGGAGAGCAGAGTCCCTCTCTTGTCTTCACTGAAACATCTGGGGAAATATATCAGCGGAGAATGGAGACCTGTGCGTCGATCGTGAGGACATGTCATTAGTGGCCTTTGTCTTACTGTGGGTATTGAATGACATGATCATGTGTAATGGTACTGGGAAGTTTCGTGTCTGCTAAGGGTTGCCGCCCTTTTTTACCAACGGCTCATGATACACATGATCATGTTTAATGGTACTGGGAAGTTTCGTTGTCCGTTGAGGGTTGTCGCCCTTTTTGTCAACGGCTTATGATCATGATAAACGTCATCTCACAGCTGACATCTGAGAACTTGTACACTGCGCATGCGTGACCAGATTCTTCTAACCTGATACGTCTGCTTCATGTATGTGTGAACGCAGCGCGTACCCAGGAAAGGTGCCCATGGAGAGACAACCAGGCGCTGAAAGGGGATCGTACAGACAGTCAGCACTGCCACAGCAATCCCTTTGCCACCGGCAGCTGCAGCGATGCCGCTCTACACGGCAGGAGGCCATGATTTAAGAGGCCCCACATCATGGCCTGGAACAGCCGTGATATCCAAAACTGGGAAGAAGGGGGTTTACTGGATGGTGATGATGACTAGAAGTGCAGAGCGGACCTTTCATAATGGAGAAAACCATCCAACCATCACATCATCAGGAAGAGTGGCAAGAGACCGGACATAGTACTCGCCACTCAGGTTCATCAAAACAAACAATTTTTTTTAACTAACTGTGCCATATAAAAGCAGAACGAGGCAATGTCACATCTACCACTCTGAGGAGTATGTCAGCCTAGCCAGCAGCTCGAGGGAACCAGGCTTCCCAGCCAAAGTCTTCAGCACAGAGCTTGGAGCAAGGGGGGGGGGGGGAGGGAGTAAACAGCCTGTCATCTAATAAAAACAGAACGCCATTTCTGGCAACAAGACGACTGGATCCGTAAAGCCAATAGCAGACGCAGCTGAAAAGAGTTCCAGCTAGATGTGGTCTTGGAGGAATAAAAGTGAACTTCTTAAGGCTTGAATTTCCCCACTTTGAAACAAGTGCCTGACAGCCGTCTGGGCAATAACTTCAGAAGCCCCACCATCCAGGGAATGCCGATTCCAATCACAGTGGCGTTAAAAAGTTTATCTGACAGCAGACGGGCATCTATGAGCCGAGATCTGGATTCAACCCGGCCCCTTTAGAGTGTAAGGAGTTCAGAGCCGAAACACTTAAGGAGGGGGGGGGGGAGGGGGGCCGTAATGTTTTTCTCTGAAGACCTTCTGCTGTCAAGCTCTCTCTAGAGTTTTTTCTTACAGCAATCGCCAAAGGGTTGATAGTATTAGACGAATCACCTCGCCTGACACATAGCACAGGCATAGATTAATCAACAGGACTGAGGTGAAATGGATGTTTAGCCCGAAAGTAGTGATGTTAGGTGAAAGAGGAAGAAACCAGGCACAACTTCTTTCTCATTTCGTCTGTTAATGTGTGTACCCTTCACGGGTTTTTGCACTCGTCCATCTACTTTTCCATTACTTCATCATCTTCTTCATCTTCGTTTTCTTCGTCTTCTCTTCTTTCTTCTTCTTCTTCTTCTTCTTTCTTCTTCTTCTTCTTCTTCTTCTTCATCATCATCAGCAGCAGCACCACCACCAGCAGCATCTTCTTCTTCTTCTTCTTCTTCTTCTTTCTTCTTCTTCTTCTTCTTCTTCTTCTCCTCCTCCTCCGCCTCCTCCTTCTTTTCTTCTTACCCTCCTCCAACTCCTCCTCCTCTTTTACCAACGCCCATCTTGTGCAGAGTCTGACAAGATAAGGGATCGCTCGTTCTTAATTTTTGTTGTCCTGATGTTTTTCATCCTGGCTGAAGAAGACCTAAGAGGTCGAAACGCGTCATGTTTTGTCTTGTGATTCGTTTGGTTCATGTTTGGCGGATTTATTACATAAACCTGTTAAGATTTGTTTATATTTCTGCCTACAGTCGCCTATTAGCATTGTTCCTCAGAACTAACTTTGTTCAAAGATGTCCCAACCTGATATGATGCTCGGACCAAGAAGGTGGAGACTGTCGTTTTCAGTTTCAAATGTTTTCCCACAATGAATGCGGGACTGCATGTGAGTTTCAAGTCATGTTGGTTAACGTCCAGCTGACCACGGAGTCCATATTAGAACTTGACCTGAGCACCAAAGGCGTGTTTGTGAACGCGTATGTCGTCATGCCTCGTTTAGACTTCATTTCAATTGCGCGAGCAAATTCAATGATAGGATGCGTTCCTTGTCGACGTAGGGCTTAAAGAGATATCATTGCCTACCCGTGCGCTATCTCCGCCAAGTTTGTGTATGCTTTTTTCTGTCGTGAGGTAGGGTTTAAACCAAAATGTCTGTAAAATTTAGAAAGAGAGGGGGTTAGTTACCGCCAAGGACATTGACAAACAAAGCACAGGACAAGACACGATGCATTTCGACCTCTTGGGTCTTCTTCAGGCAAAAAAAAACAGATCATATTTAACATTTAGGACAGTACAAACAAAGAACGAAGAGTGACTTATCTGTTGTCCGTGTGGTAGGAAGAATGGCCGCCAGACAGAAACGACAGAGGGGATTATGGGAGAGGAAAAGCAGGGGGGGTGCGTGGAGGGAGGGGAGAAGTGAGACGATGGGGTTGTGTAGCTAGTTTAGTGGGGTGGTGTAATATATGTGACGGTTGTGGTTAAGGTGGATTGATAATAATGCTAAGCGGGAGGGCTGGGGGGGGATATATATATATATATATATATATATATATATATATATATATATATAGGTATAAAAAGAAAACCCAACGCTAAAATTGGCACCGCTCCCAGCAGCTGAAAGAGTCTGGACGATAAAACCATCACTGGATCAAATATAAAATCAAGAAGTCGTCCACTCAATGTCTTCCCTTCTTTTATTTTCAAATTTTCGCCTTTTTGAAGGCTTCTTCAGGAATATTATTACTTTTTCTCGGCTGCTTACATTATTGACCAAAGGAAGAAGTGTACCTTACACTACAATAATGTGTTGGCATTGATATGCTGATGTTGGTTGAGAAAAGATAGCAATGATCAATGAAAAAAAGAGTATCATGTGTTACACACACACACACACACACACACACACACACACACACACACACAAAGAGAGAGAAAAAATCATTAATCAGTCACTGATCGGTAATGATCATGTGAGATCAACAGTACTGTAGGAAGGTCTTCTTCTCCGGTCACTTAGGCAGGAATCCTGGGGGTACTGGCAAAGGCTGCTGTATGGTGAAGGCCCTCCAGTGGTCAGTAAAGTTTTGCACTCATCGTCTGTGAGAAGGTAAGCAAGGTAGCTTCCGATCAGGAGGAAACCCCCTGCCGTTTCTTGTCGTGTGCATGTGTCACCCCGGATCTCGATGGAAGCTTGGAACTCCCTTCGTTTCAGGGACGTCTTCTTACGTTGGTTCAACATGCCTCCCGTCTGCACGGGTGCCAGTCAATGGGTACCGTTAGCAAGCCTTTGTCTGGAACTACCGCCACGTCATTAGCGTTTCACTATGGGAACGAACATTCCCTTCAACGTTCGTTATCAACGGTTTCCGTCTCCCAGTCTCTCTGGCATTTTCCTTCCGAAAGTTCGCTGCTTAACGCGCCTCTGAGATCGGAGAGGGGGAAAAAAGAATAGAGAAGGAGAGTAAACCTGAAGGGGGACTGGCGGGAAGCTTTCAAGCCCGGGCTGTGTGAAGGTGGGAAGAGAAGGAAGCAGCGTGATTATGATTGGCACAGGCTCGATTGGCTGCCCACTCACCGTGAACGCCTCGTTGACGTCAACAAGCTTCAGCCATTTGCTGCACGTGCAACGTTGCCCGTATCACGGGAAACCAGGTCACGGCGCCCCCCTGGTGGCGGCGGACAGGGGGACGGGGGATGGGGGGTGGGGGGGGGTGGAGGGGGGGAGACGGCAACGAGAAAGGGGGTTGGGGAGGGGGTGGATGGGTGGTAGCAAACTGAGAAGATTTTTTTGCTGTCCCATCTTTTGAGAGAGAGAGAGGGGGGGGGGGTGATGATGGAGGAGGGGGAGCAAAGTGTGAATAAAATTTTGTTGTCCCGATCTTTGACACAGAGAGAGACACAGACAGAGAGAGAGAGAGAGGCAGAGAGAGAGAGAGAGAGGGTTGGGGGAGAAAGAGAGAGGAGGAGGGAGGGAGGGAGAGAGGAGAGAGAGAGAAAGGGGGAGAAAGGGGATGGAGAAGGATGGGGAGGGGAGGGAGAAAAGTGAGAATAAGATTTCGCTGTCCAGATCCTCAACAACACAGAGCAGACAGACAGACAGACAGACAGACAGAGAATACATCTGTGGTAGCAACGCAGTCGTCTTTGAGAAAGTGGCAAGACAGAGAGGTTTGAGTGATGGTGGACGAAAGGAAAGGGACAGCAGCGAGAACACTGATACACAGACACGGACACAGGTGGAAATAGAGACAGACGGACAGACAGGCAAATAGGCACAGATCACTAGAGACGGACAGCAACAGTCACCTTGAGAAAAAAGTAGCACCCACACCCACACACATACACACACACACAAAACACACACACACACACACACACACACACACACACACACACACACACACACACACACACACACACACACACACACACACACAACACCACACACACACTCAAATGCGCGCGCGCACGGAGAGTGAGAGAGAGAGAGAGAGAGCGTTTTGATTTTCGCTGTAGCTGAAGATCACAAACCAAACGGTTGTTTATGTTTACATTCATTACTAGTACATAAGTAACATGCGGTTATCACGTGACCTGTTTTTTTTTAACAGTATACAACATAATGTTTAACTTCTTCTTCTTCTTCTTCTTCTTCTTTCTTCTTCTTCTTCTTCCTCCTCCTCCTCCTCTCCTCCTCCTCCTCCTTCCTTCTTCTTCTTCTTCTCCTGTCTTCTTCTTCTTCTTCCTCCCCTCCTCCTCCTCCTCCTCCTCCTTCTTCTTCTTCTTCTTCCTCTTCTTCTTCTTCTTCTCTTCTTTCTCCTTCTTCTTCTTCTTCCTCTTCTTCTTCTTCTTCTTCCTTCTTCTTCTTCTTCTTCTTCTTCTCCTTCTCTTTTCTTCTTCTTCTCTTCGTTTTTTCTTCTTCATCTTTTTCTTCTTCTTTTCTTCTCCTTCTCCTTCTTCTTTTTCTTCTTCTTTCTTCTTCTCCTTCTCCTTCTTTTCTTCTTCTCTTCCACTCCCTTAAGTCCGCGGATAGTCACTGGAGCAGCACACTGAATGTTATTGCTTTATTGCCAGCTTTCCCCTTCCCTCTCCTCTGTATTATCAACAAACAAATCGTATCTTAACAGTCCGCCAACACCACATGTCCTGACATTCCATCTACACCATGGATGCTGTGTGCTCATCTTCGTCAGTTGCTTTGCTTGTTTTGTCTCTCAGCGTGATTGCTACAGGACCATTTCAATGACTGTTCATCTCTCAGCTTGATTGCTACAGAAACATTTCAAAGATTGTTTGTCTCTCAGTATGATTTGCTACAGAACCATTTCAATGATTGTCTCTCAGCATGATTGCTACAGGACCATTTCAATGATTGTTTGTCTCTCAGTATGATTTGCTACAGGACCATTTCAATGATTGTCTCTCAGCATGATTGCTACAAGACCATTTCAATGATTGTCTCTCAGCATGATTGCTACAGGACCATTTCAATGATTGTCTCTCAGCATGATTGCTACAGGACCATTTCAATGATTGTCTCTCAGCATGATTGCTACAGGACCATTTCGATGATTGTCTCTCAGCATGATTGCTACAGGACCATTTCAATGATTGTCTCTCAGCATGATTGCTACAGAACCATTTCATGATTGTCTCTCAGCATGATTGCTACAGAACCATTTCAATGAAATCTTTCTTTTTTTTAATGCAATGTGGCCGGAGAAGAACAGACGCAATAAACTGATTCTTTGTATGCATGCACGAAGGTCTTTGTGGGACCTTTGAGAAACTCCGGTTGATAGCGACTGTGATTAAATTTTCACGCCGTTACATAAGTTTGATGTTTTGTATATTGTGTTCACAATTGAGACGGAAATCAGCTTAAGAAAAAAAAATAAACAAAAATCATTGACAATGTTGTCAGTTTCTGCTTCTCTTCCATTTCGGGGAGAAACATAAATAAATAAACAACCTGTTTGTTTTCAAATGTCAGGTTCTGGCGAGTCCCCTTCCATGAGAGCCGTTTTTGAATGTACTTCGTCCAGTCTCCATTGTCTTCCGCTCCCCATCCTCCCCCCCCACCCCCCCCCCCCTCTCTCTCTCTCTCTCTCTCTCTCTCTCTCTCTCTCTCTCTCTCTCTGCTTTGCGACAGATCCTCCCCTCTTCTTTCTCCCCTCCTGTCTTTTTACCCAGCTGATGATTCTTAATATCTTTATCCGTTGTTACACTCGTTTGTCGGTCATGATGATTACACAGGCACACATAAATGCGCACGAACACGCGCACCTACATATATACATACACACTTCTTGATAGATGGATAGACCGATTGATCGATCGATAGATAGACAGACAGACAGGCAGACAAACGGCTGGCCATTTGTCTGTGTGTACTCACTAAAAAATAAATGTTCGAGTGACAGAGGGAGACAGAGAGAGGGAAACAGAAAGACATAGTGAGATGGGAGAGTGAGTGACTAAGACAGAAAAGGGGGGGAGGGGGGAGAGAAAGAGAGGGGTGTGAGAGAGGGGGAGAGAGGGGGGGACTAAGAGGCGGGACACAGAGGGACAAAATGTGAGATTATGAAAATGAGCAGACACACAGACAGAGACTGAGACATAGACAGACAAGTAAGCAGGTAGACAGGCAGACAAAGACACAGAAAGGATAGACAAAGAGAAAGAAAAAGAGAGACAGACAGACAGACAGACGGAGACAGAGACAGATAGAGCCAGAGACAGACAGAAACAGACAGAGACAAAGCCAAACAGAGACAGACGGACGGAGATAGACTGAGACAGACAGACAGACAAGGATGAAAACGACAGCGAAACCTTAAAGAATCTAATCTCCGGCTCACCATCTCTATGTAATCCCTTTAATCTTCAATACAAGCAAGATACGTGCGTTGTCGGAAAGAAAGAAAGAAAAAGATTGACTGATGATAGGCTGCTATTTGGCTTTTCCTTGTGTTTCTTAGCACACCCTCGACCTCATTAAAAGCGTCCTCTCATCGGTCCAAAATTCCTTGCGGGATTTCATGTGCGGATTCGTGTTGATTCAGAGAAGCATATTTCATATATCACACTTAGAACACTGGACAGATATCCTGATAGACAATACACACTTTCCTCGAAAGCGCGAGAATCTAAGGTTTGAATCTCGTTAAAGGCGGATACTTTTTTCTCCCCCCCCCCCCCCTCCCTCCTTTCCACCGTCTAGATCATATGCGTCGGTCTGTGTGCTAGTCTTTCAGATGTGACGATGAAGCGGGGTCCTATGTATTAGAATGTATTCAGCGCACGTAATAGAAATCACAGCGACACGGGCTTCATCCCTGGCACAAAAAGCATTTATGAATATACAGTCTGACGGGGAAGCAAAAAAACATACGTGGGGGGGGGGTAAATGAGGAGAGGGGGGGGGGGGGGGGGGGGGCGTTGTACCTCGGCAACGCGCTCTCACTCTCCAACAGTGGCCGAACTTCAAACAGGGAAATTCTTATGCCCCGATGACGTCATACAATACAGGTTCAGTTCCACTTCCATCAAACAGGAAGTTAATACGTGCGGACTAATCCATACACGCTACATCACATGTGCTAAGCAACAAGAACATCGCAGTACGCAGGATTTAGGTGTACCTTTAGATGACTGGATATATAAATAATTGAAAAGTAAGGATCGGAGACAAGAAGCTAATGGAAAAAGGCTTTGCAGACGCCTGATGTGCCAATGAACCCAACAAGATGGTCAGACCTTGGATGCCTCACCTGCATCATCTGTACTACATACAAGATAATATATACCAGACAACATATCGCAATAGAACGCTTTACGAGACACAACGCAATAAAAAGGCAAAAAAAGTACAGAGCAACACGCGAAACAGTGAAACACAACCCAGTACGTTACAGCACACCATGCAACACACATCAATACGACGCAAAACAAAACAAACAAACAAAAAAAAACTAAGCATGCAAGTTTCAATTTCAGTTTCATCAAGGAGGCGTCACTGTGTGCGGAGCAGTCCATATACGCTACACCACATCCGCTAAGTTTTGAGACCACACTACGCATGATTTGAAGCTGATGGATAAATGAATTAACAACTAAGATACGAAATTGAAGAAGAGGGTCTCGTGGCTACGACTCAGCGGATGTCTGACCTACGCATTAGCCCAATGCGCTAGTCAGACCTTGAGTGCCTACCTACCATTTTTTAATGTGTGTGTAGTGAATATACACGTTTGTGTATGATGTGCGG
>JADBJO010002880.1:45000-50000 GCA_016801955.1 Conus betulinus
CTTATTTTACGCCTACGCGTTTGCTACAAATGGAAAATATACTTTTCTGCAGACAATATTGAAATTTTGAAATCTACCATTGGAGATGAAACACACACACACAGAGACACACACAACACACACACACACACACACACACACACACACCAAAGAGAAAGAGACAGACAGAGAGAGACAGAGAGAGAGAGAGAGAGAGACAGAGACAGAGACTGACAGAGAGACAGAGAGACAGAGAGAGAGAGAGAGACAGAGAGAGAGAGACAGAGAGAGAGAGAGAGAGAGAGAGAGAGAGAGAGAGAGGCTGATTCGGCCAAACATTTTCCAGGCCATATGATCTGAGTGCCAGAGGCAATTATTACATGCAGCCTCATCCGTCATCATGAACGTCACCACGCCGCACGCCACAATCTGCCCCAGTGACGTCACATTCAGGCAACGTCCAGCGTTTGCATTGTTGTACTGGCTCAATGGGAAATTTCTGGATTGGGAGACAAGATTTATATTTCATACTAATTCATCTTTTTACAAACAAGCTATGTGAAAAATATACTGCGGTTTGTTCCCTGTTATCGCTAGCTGAATTGTAGACTCACAAGATTCATGTTCCATACTAAGTAATCTTTTTACAAAAAAAAAAGATGTAAAGAATATGCTGCACTTTGTTCCCTGATATCGCCAGCTGATTTATAGACTCCCATGTTTATTGCAAATGGGCAACACACTTAATGATTGACAATCATTCTGGAGACCTGGAAACTGAGTTTCCAACTGCTCAAAAAAAGGAACATTTTTGACGATTTAGCTGACCAGGATAATTAGTCTTTTTTCATTTCTTTTGTCAATACAAAGTAAACATTTCTTAGCTTAAATGCTACGCCACAGAGAGATGCACACACACACACACACACACACACACACACACACACACACACACACACACACACACACACACACACGCACGCACGCACGCACGCACGCACGCACGCACGCACGCACGCACACACACACACACACACACACTTATCATTGTGAAAAAATTGGACATATTTCTACCGCTCAGGCTGGATTTAGAAAAGGCCGATCGACTGTTGATCACCTTGTAAAGCTTACAACTCAGGTAAAACGTCATTTGTCAGGAGAAAAAATGTATTTGCAACTTTTTTCGATGTCAAAAAGGCGTATGATCAAGTCTGGCATGAGCGACTTTTATATAAACTTAAAATGATAGGTCTCTCTGGTCACATTTATGATTACTTCAAAGAATTTCTGGCTAATAAAACAATTCAAACAAAAATAGGAAATACATATTCTAGCACGAGATTTGTGGAGATGGGCATCCCTCAGGGTTCTGTATGCCCCTCTGCTTTTAATATCCTAACGCATGATCTCACAAAAAGTATTTCTAAAAATTCAAGTTTAGTTCAGTACGCTGACGATATTTGTATATGGATGAATGTTACTTTTAAAAAAAAAACACATCTTCAAGGTCAATTACATACATGAAAAAATTATATCAAAGAGACTTAGACAGTATCGCTAGATTTATGTTTGAGAATGGATTACGTCTGTCTGCTGAGAAAAATCTCATATGATGCTTTTTGACGCTGGTGGTAGTTTTCATAATCTCCCTACTTTTAAGATGGATGACACTGTACTTACCTATACATCTTGCATAAAGTTTTAGGTGTACATCTTACTTCAGAATTATCATGGAACACACATATTGAATATATCATAACTCAAGCAAGGAAAGCTCTTAATCTTCTGAAAGTTGTGAGCTACCAGAGTTGGGGACAGGATACGTGCACTTTAATTCATTTATCAAACTCTCTGGTCAGGACAAGGATTTCATATGCACAGGAAGTATATTTTTCAGCTCCTAAGTATCTTTTTTAAAAAGTTACAAAGCACAGATTGCAAGGCATACAGAATAGCCCTGGGAGTTCCCCTTTACGCTGCCATTTTAAGGACATATCATGAAGCTGGCGTTTTGCCCCTGGATGCTTATCGAAAATTAGCCTGTGCTAAATACATTCTAAGATGTTCTACTGTTCAGAACTCAAATGAGGATGAACTTGACATGCGATCTGATTTAGATTTTCCAAAACGCGCAAAAAACAATACGATCAAATAAAACCATCCTTACGTACTCCTCAAACCTGTTGAAATCTGCCAAAATTGATCACAAAACCATTGCT
Source organism: Conus betulinus (assembly GCA_016801955.1). Classification (NCBI taxonomy): domain Eukaryota; kingdom Metazoa; phylum Mollusca; class Gastropoda; order Neogastropoda; family Conidae; genus Conus; species Conus betulinus. Next base: position 47,199 of record JADBJO010002880.1, read on the forward strand.
CCACGTTATCCCCTGAGTCCCATTCCTAGTTGGGAACTCATCCCGGCAAGGTTTGATTATAAATACACTGACTTGCAAAAGAACGTCAATAATAACGTCCTAGGTGCTATGGCCAAGTCACATATTGACGATAGTTATACTAATCACTTAAAAGTTTATAGACGGACGGATCCCTATTAAATGGCAATATGCTGGTTTCGGCTTTGTTATTCCTGCTTTTAAAGCAGATAAATCTTTTCATCTTGGAAAGGGGTTGTCTGTCTTTACGGCTGAACTGATAGCAATTCTAATGGCTCTGCATTATATATATGGACATTCCACGTGATTTTTCTAGAATACTTTTTTGTGTTGATTCCAAATCTGTTCTTCAAGCAATGGAATCTGTTGCTGCTACCAATCGCGCCGAGATTATCACTGAACTAAAAATTCTGATTCATTTCCTTACATCTAGAAGGATAACAGTGGACTTTTGCTGGATTCCGTCACATTGTGGGATTGTAGGAAATGATGGGCAGACAGAACCGCCCGTATGGGATCCAAAAACTCTGAAAATTCTGTCTATGTCAAAATACCTTTGATTCTTCACGAAGCCTATGGACTCTTAAATAAAGTCTCTTTTGAGTCTTTTTATAACCTGTATAAAGATTCAGTTCTCTTAAAATACATGTACAAGATTCTTCACTGAGTTGCTGTTCAAGAACTCAGAAATCTACCCGTCCATCTAACTCGTCCAATCAAATTCGTAAACTGTATACAAAGACGTATGTACATGTACACAAATTTCGGAAACTGGAATCTCTCTTATATAGGCTCAAAATTAACGCTCTTCGTACAAAATTCCACAGACATTTACAATGCGCTTGTGGAGCAGTCGACAGTTTCAATACTCTGCATTTTCTTTTTAACTGTTCCTATTTAAACTCATCTCTCTCCAACTTCCGACAAAAGATTCCCCATGCATTTTCCAGAATCTCCACGCCTTTTCTTACATTTGTAAATTCGTTGATGTTAAGCCCAGTTGGCTCGTTTGTGTAAATATTTCCAGGGTTTTGTGTGTGTGTGTGTGTGGGGGGGGGGGTAATCTCTGACAGAGACAGAGACAGACAGACAGACAGACAGACGGACAGAGATTAAACTCTGAGGTAATGTTCCAAAGACATTATGGAAACCTGATACCCCTGCCCAGTCAAAGAATCCTGGATCCGCCCATGAATCCGGATCCGCAACACAGATCCCCATCCAAAGTTGATGGATGGGTCCTTGGGCCACGTCCCGTCGTTTCATCAAGTTCTATTCAACTTCAGACAGATAAACAAACAAACAACCTATGCAGTGACATCGTTTCATCAAGTTCTATTCAACTTCAGACAGATAAACAAACAAACAACCCATGCAGTGACATCGTTTCATCAAGTCCTATTCAACTTCAGACAGATAAACAAACAAACAACCCATGCAGTGACATCGTTTCATCAAGTTCTATTCAACTTCAGACAGATAAACAAACAAACAACCTATGCAGTGACATCGTTTCATCAAGGTCTATTCAACTTCAGACAGATAAACAAACAAACAACCTAGGCAGTGACATCGTTTCATCAAGTTCTATTCAACTTCAGACAGATAAACAAACAACCCATGCAGGTGAAGACACTGCCTTCATACAAACGACATAGCTGCTGTTCTTATGGACCCAATTTAACAGCCATGGGACGGGGGCAATTTGGAGTTATCACAGCTCCATCCAATCAATAAAAGGCTCTAAAAAGAGCGTGTCTTATTCTACAGGTAATTGCTACACCTACAAGAAATCGTTTTGACATTATTCTGTAAAATTCAATCATCCCTCTTCTAATAGACCTTTAAAGAACGCATCTAACTCTACACGTAATTGCTAACACCACAGGAAATCGTTTCGGCTTTTTTTCTGTAAAATTCGATCATACCTCTTCTAAAGACGATCGCGAATACTCCAGCTTTTTTTTTTTTTTTTTTACTAAACTATTGCAACTCAGGATCTTTTTCACTAGATCTTGGATACCGGGATCAAGTTTCAGAACAGGAAGGAATCCTATAAAATGTGGAGGACTGAAAGCTGTGGGCGATGCCTGACAACATGTTCATGTATTCCTCAATTACCATATGAGAAACTCCAGCTGTCCCGTTTCTGTCGTAATACCGTCATCACCTCCATCATGCAATTTACGTTTTGAACCGCATGCTTTTGTTTCTTGTTCTTGCTGTTTTGTTTGTTTTTCTGACATAAGGATTACACACACACAAGAATACTAAATCTAATGAATTGGACTCTCCGAAAGATGGCGGTACCAAGGGAAGATACCAGGAAAATTTGGCGCGGGTCCGCATCAAGCAGTGGATCTAGCATAGCTCAGAAGGGACAAAAATTATTGCAAACTTCATTAAGCAACAACTGCTGAATGTATTTGACCAACACTTGGAGGAAAAACAGAGTGGCCCTAGGGCGAAGACATCACCTTTCAGTGAGGGTTGGGTCATACGGGTCTAGATCACAAGATGGGTCCTCAATATCTTCACACAATTAATAAGATTATCACGCTTTCATCCTCGGAGAGACAGAGAGAGGCGGAGGGAGAGAGAGAGAGAGACGGAGGGAGAGACAGAGAGAGAGAGGGAGACAGACAGACAGACAGACAGACAGGAGACTGGAAGAAAAGAGAGGGGAGAGAGAGAGAGAGAGTTAGAGACAGAGGGGGAAGAGAGAGAGAGGGGGGAGAGGAAGAGAAACAGACAGACAGACAGATGGACAGACAGACAAACAGA
>JADBJO010002880.1:55000-60000 GCA_016801955.1 Conus betulinus
TGACCTCACTGTCCACATCATCAACATCTGCTGACCTCACTGTCCACATCAACATCACTGCTGACCTCACTGTCCACATCAACATCACTGCTGACCTCACTGTCAACGTCAACATCACTGCTGACCTCACTGTCCACAACATCAACATCACTGCTGACCTCACTGTCCACATCAACGTCACTGCTGACCTCACTGTTCACATCAACATCACTGCTGACCTCACTGTCCACATCAACATCACTGCTGACCTCACTGTCCACATCAACATCACTGCTGACCTCACTGGCCATGGGCAGAAACTAGAGACTGTGCTACAATTCATCTAGCTGGTATCCATCCTTGATAATGAGGGTTCAAAACCAGAAATCCTCTCAGTGACAGTAAAGAGATCATCACTGTCCAAAGTCAACTTTACATGGAAGGACAACAGCATCATCAAACACAAGACCAGTCTTCTGCGTGCACTGATATAATGTCTTCTTCCTGTATCCATGCCAGACATAGACCCTGACGGGGTGGTATAATATATCTTCTTCCTGTATCCATGCCAGACATAGACCCTGACGGTGGTATAATATGTCTTCTTCCTGTATCCATGCCAGACATAGACCCTGACGGTGGTATAATATGTCTTCTTCCTGGTAATATGTCAGACATAGACCCTGACAGTGGTATAATATGTCTTCTTCCTGTAAACATGCCAGACATAGACCCTGACAGTGGTATAATATGTCTTCTTCCTGTAAACATGCCAGACATAGACCCTGACAGTGGTATAATATGTCTTCTTCCTGTAAACATGCTAGACATAGACCCTGACAATGGTATAATGTCTTCTTCCTGTAAATATGCCAGACATAGATTCTCACAGAGGTATATGTCTTCTTCCTGTAAATATGCCAGACATGGATTCTCACAGAGGTATAATATGTCTCCTTCCAGTAAACATGCCAGACATGGACCCTGACAGTGGGGGTGGACAGAAGAAGCCAAGCCAGGGAAATGAGGTATTACCGTAAGATGCTGAATACCAAACAGACTGATCACGTTACCAAAGACCAAGAGCATCAGACTGTCAAACAGCACATCACGTCATGTGAAGATCTCTGGGACATTAGTTTGAAAAAAGAAAATTGGACTGGTGTCGCCATGTCACCAGATCCAACGGCCTCGCTGTAACGAACCTCCAGGGAACTGAAGGAAGACAGAAAATAAAAAAAGCGTTGGACTGACAACATTGTAGAATGGACATGGAAACATTCGAGGAAATCTGGGGTCCACAAGGTTGTCCCCCTGTCATTTAACCCCAACAAAATCCACGGTTCATTCTCCCCCCAAACAATCAAAAGCTTGCATGTGTTTATTGTTTTTGAAATCGCTTCTAGAACCATGCGAGCAAATGTCTAATCAATGAATATGAAATACTCCAGAAACAAAATTTATCAACGGCAACCAGCAACCATCTCGTTCCTGGAACCTTTCAGAGCTTTCCAGTTCCCGGGTGCGTACGCCACGCATGTCAGGAAGTAAATAACAGCACGTGAAACGTGTATGTAAAGCTTTCAACGCAAAACGAAACTATGTCCCGCTGAATCTGCCAAAGGAGCGATGCAAATTCGATCTACAGGCCAGCGACAAATGCACTACAGACGTAACACAATTTGACCAAGATGATGTGGTTGATTGTCGCTGGTTCACATACTAAATACACGCGCGCATACATGTGTGCGCATCAAAACTTAAAAGCATACGCACATGCTGTGCATACGTCCGCAGGTGCGCATTGTACACACATAAACACGCACGTATGCACGTACGCATGCACATGTACTCAGAAACACACGCGCTCACACTGCACGCAAAATTAAAACATGCGCTTGAACACACACACACACACACACACACACACACACACACACACACACACACACACACACACACACACTCTCTCTCTCTCTCATCTCTCTCTCTCTCTCTCTCTCTCTCTCTCTCTCTCTCTCTCTCTGCACACGCACGCACACACACACACACACACACACACACACACACACACACACACACACACACACACACACACACACACACGTCACTGCCTGCTGCACCCACCATGATTGTTAGGAAGCATTAACGCCTGTCCAGCGTGCTGATCGAATTACACATTTTGTGATTAAAGCCGGTTTTTCTCCTTTTCCCTGACACCCTTGTTAATCATTTTCACCACATGATGCTGGGTTAAAACCAAAGCCAGGCATCTGCTTTGTGTCATTTGTGAGGCCCCGACCAACTATATCTTTATCTAAATTGTGTTATTTATTAACTTATTCATGTTGTTTCCTTCATTATTTCTTTATTTGATCACTTGCTTTACACGTTTTTTCATTTATTTATTCATTCCTGTTAGTCATTTATTTCTATAGTTAGTTCTTCAGTCATGTATCTTATTTACTTACTAACACCTCTGCAGTCGATGTTTGTGACGGACCGTTTCCCGTCCAGTCAAAAATTTTTACAACCGGGCTCACCGGAAGGTAGTCGTCCGGAAGCCGGTTGAAAAGTTTACCTGACTGCTACTCACCTGCGCACCGTTAAAGCCGGGTGAGTTGAACCGGTTAGGCAGTCTCTGCAGTGATTCCGGCAACGCAATTATCCAGACAGCGAAGAGGGACTCAGCTGTATTTGGTGGCAGTCAGGTATTTATCAATTCAATGTTTATTTATTAGCAAACCGAAACCGTATTTCCCGTTTAGGAGCGACTGAAACTTCCTCGCCGCACTTGTGAAGGATTTGTATTTTTGTTGTGTTCTGTTATCCTATGACTTGATAGGGTAACAAAACGAAATTATTTTGGAAAACATGAATAGAAGTGTGTGTGTTAAGGAAGTGGTCTTCAGAAAAAAAAGATTTTGTTTATTCTGCAACTTAATTAGTTATGAACGTCATGATGAAAAAAAAAAAACGCTTATTCTAATGGGGTTTGCGAGAAAGGGAGAGTCTTGATGCTATGAATAATAAGCTCCCAGAGTGAGCGACAGAGACTGATGATATATGTATGTTTTGATTTTGATGTGGATGAGTATGTAATTCACTCTTGATATGAATATTGAATAGTAGTATGTTGGTAAACAAGAGTGTGTGGAAAATCTTTCCTTTACATGTATTGAAGAAGTTGAATCTTTTGAAAAATAAAAACCTTTTTAAAATGTGGTGACTATATGAAATTAAGTGAACATTCTTGTTACTATACAAGAAAAGAAATGAACAATTGTGACACGATGAAAGACGTTTATAGTTTGATAAAACAGTAATCACTGTGTGTATTGAAGAGGGTCTAGGTGGGAATCCTTTCCCCAATTTGGAAACTAGATTCTGAAAGGTTTTTATATTGAAATCCTTTCCTGTGTAGTGCTGTGATTCCGGAAAAGGGAATGTTGTAGTGTTGAAGAAAGAATATGCTGATGTTTTATCCCAAGTTCTAGTGGAATATGATGTGGCTAATGAATATGAATGTAGTCGTGATTGTAATGAATAGTAGCCATGATAATCAAGGTAGTTAATCAGTTTCCCCCAGGTAGATGTGTTCCTTGGACTGATAGGGACTGGCTGCTACTGTATGAGTGTCAGGGGTTCGTAGGTGTGTCTACCCCCCTTGTTCTCCGCCGTGTGTCGGTGTGGAGAGGCCGGCCTGAGTGCCGACAATCTACCCTACCTGCCACTGCGCCCGGGACCGACTACCCGCTGAGCCAGTTGGGCTGGAGATGCCGCTGCTGCCAAGCTAGAGCGCCGCTCCCGAGTTCTGAACCAACGACCTGTTGGCTAGGCCGTCGCTGCGTTGTGTTTTTTGTGTGTGTGCGTGTGTGTGTGTGTGTGTGTGTGTGTGCCACAGCTCCTGTGTGAGACTGTCGCCGGCAGAGACGCCGTGAGCGTGCTAGTGACTTTGAGCCACAGCTCTGTGAAGTACTTTAAGTTCTGTGTCAGGCTTGACGCTGTAGTCGTCGTCCTCATCTTCGTAGTCTTCGTCTTCATCTTCGTCGTCTCGTCCTCTTCGTCGTTTCGTCGTCGTCGTCGTTGTCGCCTTCATCGTCGTTGGAGCCAGCAGAATAGATACCAATTATATATAGATATATTGTGTCTCGTGCGCTCTGTTTGGCGTACTTGAAGTATTAATACACACACACACACACACACACACACATATATATATATATATATAGTTTGTGTGTACGCCTGTGGTTGGCGTGCCGACTATTGATGTTCTTGCGTTTATTATAAGTTTGTCTGATAGCTCAGGCAGCATAAAATAAAAAAAGTGTTGTTATGTTGCCTGGCTGTCAATGTTCGGGTGAGTGGGGGTGTGTATGTGATTTGGAAAAGTCGTGCATGCATCCATAATTTCTGTGTGTGAGTCAGACAGACACCTGCACACACCACCCAGTCCATCCATAACGATGTTTTTCCCGTGGAATCTTCTGTACCACTTCAGTGGCCTTTCCCCCGCGCTGCTCACTCCGCTTCTTCATCCACAGCTACACCCTGACTCGCCCCGCCACCGCCCCAGCACCGGCAATCCACAAGGAGCAAGCAGTCAGCGTCAAGCCGTCATAAGGACACTGACCAGAAGAGACAACGCACTGCTTCCGAGTCCTCTCAGTGGTGGTCAGTGGTCAAACATGCGCAGGACACCGCCAACTTTGCCCTGTGCTGACTACAATAGTTCGTCAGTGGCGGAGCCAGCGTGAGTGGTCATTCCACCTCGGAGAGCGACACCACGTCGTCCGTCCAACGACCGTCCCTATGACCTTGCCGATACACCAACTCGCCAAGGGCACGGACAAGGATATGCAAAAGAAATCAAAATCGAAGTCATCATGTGAGCAGGGCATGCTGATCGATGAGAATGAGGATATGAAAAGGGTGCTATAGAGTGAGCAGGGCATGCTGATCGATGAGAATGAGGATATGAAGAGGATGCTATAGAGTTCCATTCCGATCTCAGACTGTGT
>JADBJO010002880.1:65000-82500 GCA_016801955.1 Conus betulinus
AAACATGGCATTAAGTTGTCACCAGATGACATTTTGGAAATCTTTATATTCTTTTCTTTTCGACGACGATGTAATTCTTTTGTCTTATTCTGTGACTGGCCTTCAGCAACAACTGAATATTTTGAAAAATACAGCTAGCAGACTTGGTCTTCAAGTGAACTTTGACAAATCTAAAATAGTTATTTTTAGAAATGGTGGATACATTTCATCAAAAGAAAAATGGTTTTTACGGCGATAGAAAGATTGAGATTGTCAACACAGCTATAAATACCTTGGTGTTATTTTTTCTACTGGCCTGACATTTTCATACGCTTTTAGAAGACATGGCTCTTAAAGCTAAGAAGGGTGTTCTTTGCATTTTAAAACTGCTGTGGACAGTTGGTGACCAGACCAGTCTCCTTCATTATTTTTTTAAGTTATTTGACTGTCAGATCAAACCAATGCTCACTTACGCTTCAGAAGTATGGGGTCTTACGGCCGATCATACAATTATTGAAAGGGTGCATATGTTTGCGCTTAAGAGATTCCTGAACGTCAGTATCAGGACGCCTAATGCCCTGATTTATGCTGAAACTGGGAGGTATCCTCTTTACATATGTACTAAAACCAAATGTGTAAAATTTTGGCTTAAATTGATAACGATGCCCGAAGGTCGACTCCCTTACAGGGCATATAAAATGTTAAATAATCTTCATTGTAAAGACAAGAATAACTGGGTTTCTAATGTTTGCTTCACATTGTACCGCTATGGATTCGGCCACGTTTGGGAAAATCAAGGAGTATCTCATATTAATGTTTTTCTGTCTGAATTCAAACAGAGATTAATAGATTGTTTCCTTCAGGACTGGAATGGTGACGTTTCAGGAGAACGATTCTCTTTTTATACCTCTTTCAAGTCAGTTCCTAGTCTTCCGCAAGCTGTGTTTAACATAAAGAACATTGCTGTTAGAAAAGTACTCTTACGTTTCAGACTAGGTGTGTCACCATTGAAGAGTCATAAATATCGTTATACTGCCCGGTCACCTGACACAACGTTTTGCCCGTTTTGTAAAGATGTTCCAGAATCTGAACTTCACTTTTTACTTGTGTGTCCAAATTATCGCGACATCAGAGAAAAATACTTACCTCGCAAATTTTTCGCGCGCGACCGTCAGCGTTTACAATGACCCTTTTAATTGCAAGTGAGAAATATTGTAAAGTAGTTGGCTGGTACCTTTTTGAATCTTTGAAAAAGAGATCTATCGATATGGAACGATCTTTAAACAATAATTAAGACTAAATATAACTTATAAAATAGTGTAAAAACTTTCATCATATGCTGATAGAACAAGTGAGTGCCCAGAACAACATAATGTACATAAACAATCCGAATTCTAATATCGTTTCTGTTTTCATATATTCATACGTACACACCGTCATAGATATTCTCATACTTGCAAATATTATGGTGACCAATACGATTTGCACATGCGTGCGTACGTATGAATATGTGAATATATGCACGTACATGTGTTAGTCAACGTTATTGTACATCTCTGTGTAGTGTGTGTCCGGTTTGCGTATTCTCTCTCTCTCTCTCTCTCACACACACACACACACACACACACACACACACACACACACACACACACATACGCACACGCATGCACCAAAGCCTGCACACACACACACACACACACACACACACACACACACACACACACACACACACACACATGCGCACACACACATGCGCACGCATGCATACGTACACATACATCCATGTGGGCATGTGTGCAGAGACAGACAGGCAGACAGACAGACAGACAGAGACAGAGACAGAGAGACAGAGAGGCAGAAGAGTGACAGAGACAGAGACAGACAGACCGACCGACCGACAGACAGACAGACAGACAGAGAAGGAAAGGAGGGAGACAGAAACAGACATCCAGCCATACAGACAAACAAGCAGGCACAGAGATAGACAATCACAGACAATCGGAAATAATCAGCATACAGGTTACAAAACTGACCATGTTGCCGTGCCAAGTGCCTTGCCTTTTTTTTTTTTTTTTTTTTTCCGCCATAGACTTCCATGTCCTGTCAAGCCAGTAGACAGAAAACAACGGAGCGACAACCAGGACACTCGCTCAGTCCGCGGGGAACTCCATGCCGCTGTCACCAATACGCTCACTTCGCCTTCGTGTCAACAGTCACAACGACCACATCACGACAGTATCGTGGGATATATTAATGGAGTCGTCAGCTCTGACCAAAATGCTTTTCCATTCCACACATAAATCTTTTTGTGTGAATACCTTTACAAATGGCCTGGGTTTCAGGTAGCTCTCTCTCTCTCTCTCTCTCTCTCTCTCTCTCTCTCTCTCTCTCTCTCTCTCTCTCTCTCTCTCTCCTCTCTCTCTCCCCCCCCCCCCCAAGTTATGAATAATTAAATATGGGAAATGAGTTGGAAGTGGCATGTCTGCAAAGCTGTGAGAAAAAGCAGGAACACAGAAATTGGGTTACCCAGACCTGCAAAGCAAAGTTAACACACCAATGACGATACAGAAGCAGCGCGTTTCGACTCTGAGGTCCTATACAGAAAGGTCAAAGAAAAGTGACAAATGAAAAAAAAAAAGGTGGGAGATTTTATTATGAGTAAGTGGCAGAAGAAAATGTGATAAAGTGTACAGGAGATATGGGGTGAAGGATATGCAGTGGGTGGGTGGGGAGGAGAGAGAGAGAGAGAGAGAGAGAGAGAGAGAGAGACAGACAGACAGACAGACAGACAGACAGACAGACAGACAGAAAGAGAGAGGGGGAGGGAAACAGAGTGACAGACAAAGGCATAGAGGGCACAGGACGAGAGAGACAGACACAGACAGAGACAGAAACAGACGGACAGACAGACAGACAGAGAGAGAGAGAGGAGGGAGGGAGGGAGAGAGAGAGAGAGTGAGTGAGTGAGAGAGAGAATTGTATTTATGCCCGTCACAGTCACAACCATTTTCAAACAATTCTACGTGAAGAACTTCATAAATATTATAGGATTCCCTTCCACTGCCCCCGAGAATAATTCATCCAATATTCTGTTTAAAACATTATTTCGCTTCGACAGCGACTCAGATACACTGACTGAGTACTGATCCTCCCGCTCCCCCTCCTCTTCCCCCTCCCTCCCCCGCCTCCCCTCCCGAAGAAAAAATTTTCACCGAGTTCATATCTACCTACTGTCTTCCATTTCAGCTGGGTAGCAAGATACTGAATTCTTCTTCACCTCCTGTCTTCCATTTTAGCTGGGTAGCAAGATACTGAATTCTTCACCTCCTGTCTTCCATTTTAGCTGGGTAGCAAGATACTGAATTCTTCACCTACTGTCTTCCATTTCAGCTGGGTAGCAAGATACTGAATTCTTCACCCCACTGTCTTCCATTTTAGCTGGGTAGCAAGATCCTGAATTTTTTCACCTACTGTCTTCCATTTTAGCTGGGTAGCAAGACTGAATTTTTCACCTACTGTCTTCCATTTCAGCTGGGTAGCAAGACATTGAATTTTTCACCTACTGTCTTCCATTTTAGCTGGGTAGCAAGATACTGAATTTTTCACTACTGTCTTCCATTTTAGCTGGGTAGCAAGATACTGAATTTTTCAAGCGCCACAGGCACTCACAAATTTCTGAAGTCCAAAGCATGAACTACATGAAAAAAAAAAAAAAAAAATAACAACACCTGCGTGTCTCTTCTTGAACAGTGTGTTTGCTGTATTCAAATACTGTTTCTCTGTAAGGAGAGAACAAACTTGCTGCTCATCACAATTCAGTTGACCTGCAACATTTAACCACTCTTTTTCAGAGGCAAACGGACTGGCTACTTTACCAAACTATATCAGGTCTTCAATTTTACTCACAATCTGACTTTCTGGATTATGGGGAGAAAGGAGGGAGGGGGGGGGGGACTGATTTACTAGAAACTTATGAGTAAAAACATTATGTTATGCGGTGTTTGTTTTTGGTCTTGTTTTTTTTTTTTTTTACAAAGAGAAAAAGCAGGGGGGGGGGGGGAGGTACTGGGGTGGACGTTTATTATCAAACATATTCGACATATTTACACGAAGAAGAGTTCTGACTTAATGTCTGTGATTCAAACACACACTTTCTCAAATTACAGATTTTCAGCGTTGATTTCAGTTTCATGGCTTAGTATACTCCAGCTACCGTATTCAGTGGAAAGCTTGTTCTCTGAGTCCGGTGCGGTACAACTTGATGCTGAGGTCTCGAGATACTGACCTCAATGAAGTGATCTATTTGAGTAGTACTTATCTCAATGAAGTGATCTATTTGAGTGGTACTTAACCTCAATGAGGTGATCTATTTGAGTGGTGAGAGTGCTGACTCATTTCGCTCGTGAGTCAAAACACTTTCTATACTAAAAAAAAAAACAAAAAAACAACTGTTATCAGTCAGATTAGACGCTGCTTTTGGAGCCAAATCCTAGTTCAAAACTTTGTAATAAAAAAAGTAACAATAATAAAAAAAAGAAAGAAAAAAAAAAAACACCTGTGTTAAAATTGCTTTGCTTTGTCTTGCTTTCCTTGCTTTTCAGTGCTTTGCTTTACATTGCTTTGCCTTCCTTCATGTTGTCTGTCAAGCCTTGTGTAGCTTCCACTGCTTAGCATTCCATGCTCAACCTGCTTTCAGTTTTCTCGTCGATTCACACAGCCAGTCTCCCTCATCTCATTGCTTCGGGTCTATGCGTGTGTGTGTGTTCGTTGTGTGTGTGTGTGTGTGTGTGTGTGTGTGTGTGTGTGTGTGTGTGTGTGTGTGTGTGTGTGTGTGTGTGTCTGTCTGTCTGTCTGTCTGTCTGTCTGTGCGTTCGTGTGTGTGTGTGTGTGTGTGTGTGTGTGTGTGTGTGTGTGTGTGTGTGTGTGTGTCTGTCTGTCTGTCTGTCTGTGCGTTCGTGTGTGTGTGTGTGTGTGTGTGTGTGTGTGTGTGTGTGTGTGTGTGTGTGTGTGTGTGTGTGCGTGTGTAAAAGAAGCAATGACACTTGATGTCATTTCTAGTATGAGGCAAAATGTATCTATCTCTTAATTTTTTATTGGATGAACAATTTAAAAAAATGTATTTCGTCCTGGATTTGATAACAGAATGGACAGTTTTTTTTAGTTTAGTGTATATCTTTGATGGACATTCAAATCACTAACACCAAGTCGAAATCTCACGAACACTCCGCCAAATTTAGGAACTGCAATATCAGTTAAATATTTCTCAGGCTGTCATAAGGATTTGGAGGAACAATATGTTGAATATCTGTCACTATTAAGTATTTTACTATCCCAATTTTGTCTATAACAGTCAATCATGCGTTGTTTAAGTTAACGTACAGTTTTTCACGATTCACTCCACCATTTAACCAAACAAAAGAAATGTCATAGGTATCCAAACAATGTTTTATCGAAGACACCCAATTTGTTCGTACACTCCGATTTCCAGTACATTAAAATGATTTTGATTTTTTCCATTTCGTATGCTTGTTTTGGTAGTCTAGCGAGTGACAGCTTCTGCAATTTGAAACCAGTAGTGCATTGATTTTATTGCACCATCTACACACAAAGGATACCCTACTACTTCACCGTATACCATTGTATTTGGGTATTCGGGCGTACATTTAAACAGCGTTTGTATGCAAACAAGTGAGGTCATTCAATGACATGCAGATGAGACTGTCCCCAGACTTCCACTGCATACAAAAGCATAGGTTTCACTTACGCATCAAAAAGTTTAAAACCACACTTCTATGCACTGTTCCCAAACTCCACATTGTTTTCATCAGTTCTACAATGTTGGCCTTAGCCCTGCCTGCATATTCTTCCAGTGTGTAGTGTCGTATGATAGCTTTGTGGCTAAAGTAAATCCTAAATACTTATGAATGTTAAAACTTCAATCTGTTTTCCCTGATAGAACCATTTTTCTGCTTTTGAAAAATGTCCCCCTTTTCTAAAAACCATAACTTTTGTTTTCTTTAAGTTCACTTTAAGTCCTACAGAAGTTGATGCTTTATCAAGATTATTTAACTGATTTTGTAGTCCTGAAGGAGTGGTCGAAATCAAACATATATCATCAGCAGCAAATAACAATAAAAAGATTTCTGTAAGCCTGGCAACAACTGGAATCCGTGTTTGGCATGCTGTGTAACTTATTCAGCAACCTCGGTTATCAACAAAGAAAAGATCAGGGGAGATAACATACATCCCTGTTTCACGCCAGAGAGAGAGAGAGAGAGAGAGAGAGAGAGAGAGAGAGAGAGAGAGATCTGTCCATTTTTCCAGATGCCGCCACTGTCCAATAGAAGATAAGACGAGCAGATCAAGAAAATGGTGATGAACAATAAGTCGTCACGTTGCCCACGGAGATCAATTTTTTTTTTCAAGCTTCGCCTGTCAAAAGGCTTCCTGAGCAACCCTATAAAATCAAATAGCTCCGTTACAATTTAAACACACACACACACACACACACCTCTCTCTCACACACACCACACCCTCTCTCTCTCTCTCTCCCCTCTCCCCTACCCCCCCCCCCCCCCCCCCCCCACACACACACACACTGACTGAAACCAATTTATTGTCAGATTAACTCAAAGTTGTACACACACACACACACACACACACACACACACACACACACACACACACACCACACACACACACACATACACACACACACACACACACACACACACACACACAAGCTATATAGGAAGAGGTGAAAATACAGATGATGATGATGATGATAATCTTTATTTCCAGGGGTAACAGATAAGCAAACACATGCTTTTTTTCATCCGGCCCTTGCCCCACTTAGGGACTAACTAAGCATGACTAGCGACTACTAAGCATAACTAGTGACTAAGACTTACAAAATTTATAACAAACACACATATCTTCACAAATGCATTAAAATTGATGAGTTGTTCATCTACTAACATTTAAGGCGAAGATGGCCTTAAGGGGGGGGGGGGGAGAGAGAAAGCAATTGCAACAACAAACAAAAATAAAGAAATTAATGTCAGAGAGAGAGAGAGAGAGAGAGAGAGAGAGAGAGAGAGAGAGAGAGAGAGAGAGAGAGAGAGACGAGAGAGAAAGAGAAAAGAGAAGAGAGGAAGAGAAAAGACGGAGAGAAGAAAAGAGAAGAGTGAAAGGGAGAAAGTTGGGGAGGGAAGAAGTGAGAGAAAAGGAGGGAGGGGAAGGAGGCGTCTGAAAAAGAAGGCCTAAGGGGGGGGGGGGGGGGGGGAGGAGGGGGAAAAAGAAGAGAAAGGGGGAAAGAGACAGACAAAGCGAAAGCAAGAGAGAGGGAGCGAGGAAGAGAGATATAAGGACGGATGGGGTAGGGAGAAAGTCAGGAGAAAGGGGTAAAAAGGAATAATGAATAAAAAAAGGAGATAAGGGAGTGAAAAGGAGAGAGAGAGAGAGAGAGAGAGAGAGAGAGAGAGAGAGAGAGAGAGAGAGAGAGAGAGAGAGAGAGAGAGAGAGAAGCTGAGAGCGGATTCATCAGTGGAAACAGAGACAGGAGACATGGGGGTGAGGGGGTGAGGGGCATATCATATTCTGCCCCATGCAGTCTTTTTCTGTAGAATTCCGTCATGTGGAATCCCAGCCAAAGCAGTCTTCTTCTAAACTACCTTGTCCTGTGAATCCTGCCCGTGTCCTTGCAGTCTTCGTCCATACAATGTAGTTCACTGGAGCCCCACCTTACGCAATCTTTTTCAATTTCTCGTCCCATACAATCCCCGCCCTGTGCAGTCTTCTTTTATGAAATCCATCCCATGCAGTCTTGTTTTATAAAAATCCCACCCAATGCAATCTTCTTATGAAAAATCCCATCTCAAGCAGCCTTCTTTTTATATAAAATCCCACCCCATGCAATCTTCTTTATAAAATTACACGCCATGCAGTCTTCTTTTATAAAATCCACCCCATGTAGTCTTCTTTAATAAAATCTACCCCATGCAGTCTTCTGTTATGAAATTCTACCCCATGCAGTCTTTTTCTTTTATGAAATTTCACCCCATGCAGTCTTCTTTTATTTAAAAAAAATTATGTAGTCTTCTTTTATGAAATTTCCACCCCATGCAGTCTCTTTTTATAAAAATCTACCCCATGCAGTCTTCTGTTATGAAATTCCACCCCATGCAGTCTTCTTTAATGAAATTCCACCCCATGCAGTCTTCTTTTATAAAATCCTACACCACATGCAGTCTTTTTTGTGTGTGAAATTCTATTCCATGTAATCTTCTTTTATAAAATCTACCCCATGCATTCTCCTTTTATAAAATCTACCCCATGCAGTCTTCTTTTATAAAATCCCACAGCATGCAGTCTTCTTTTATAAATTCCACCCCATGCAGTCTTCTTTTATAAAATTCCAACCCATGCAGTCTTGAAAAAATTTCACCCCATGCAATCTTCTTTTATAAAAAAAAAAAATAATAATAATAATCCCACCCCATGCAGTCTTCTTTTGAAAAATTCCACCCCATGCAGTCTTCTTTTTTATAAAATTCACCCCTTGTAGTCTTCTTTTGAAAATTCCACCCCATGCAGTCTTCTTTTATAAAATTGCACCCCTTGCAGTCTTCTTTTGAAAAATTCTACCCCATGCAGTCTTCTTTTATAAAAATTACACACCGTGCAGTCTTCTTTTATAAAATTACACGCCATGCAGTCTTCTATTATAAAAATCCACCCCATGCCGTCCTCTTTTATAAGATTATACGCCATGCAGCCTTCTTCTTTTAAAAAAAAAAAAAAAATCCACCCCATCGAGTCTTCTTCAGAACAAACTTGCCTTGTGGAAACCAGCCTCACTCGGTCTTTCTCTTTAGAATGTCGTCTTGAGGAAACGCTTGCAGTCTTCAACCATAGAACCTCGTGCCTTGGAATTCAGTCGCATGCAACTGGTTTGTTAGAATCTTAACTCATGGAATCTCAATTTAGAAAGAAAACGGGTTAGTTACCGCCAAGGACACAGACAAACAGATTACAGGACAAAACACAATGCATTTTCGACCTCTTGGGTCATCTTCAGGCACAAACAAACAACATACTTTTTTTCCACAAGATTCCAGCTGAACAAGTATTCTGCTGAAAGTCATTTCAACAAAGACGTGACAGGTTTACTTACTGCAATCCTGCAACTGAACAAAGAAATTCTTTGAAATACGTCAGAACAAAATGAAGTATATGTTAATCATAGAAGAGAACATTTCCACTAATTATCGTATCCATCTTTGATTTTATCATTTCTTTTTAAATTTTCAAACATGCTTGCACTGTTCCATTTCCTACGAGGTCATTACAATTGACTGATCTCTACGTAAGGAGAGAAATGGGGGGGGGGGGGGGACATTTTACAGAGTTATCATGATTTTCTGGCCAAATCACACATGAATAGGATTCTCAGAACTCTGCAGATCTGTGACCTCCTTCTCAGTAGCACTACTCTGGTGTTCGAATGGTGACTGAATGGTGGCATGAAACCCTCTTTTGACATGACTCCGAAAGTTACTGTTGTAATCAAAGGCCAAGTCTGTAAAAAAAATGATTAAACTGTTCCATTTTTGTATTATCTGTTTGTTTTAGTTTGTTTGATTGTTTGTGTAGGAGGTGTTTTTCTTCAATATACACATATATCTGTATATTAAAGGGAGTACAGTCCCTTGAGAAAGACCAAAGAGGTCGAAATATAGGGAAAATGTATGTATGTATGTATGTATGTATGTATGTATGTATGTATGTATGTATGTATGTATGTATGTATATATGTATATATATATATATATATATATATATATATATATATATGTGTGTGTGTGTGTGTGTGTGTGTGTGTGTGTGTGTGTGTGTGTGTGTGTGTGTGTGTGTGTGTGTGCGTGCGTGCGTGCGTGCGTGCGTGCGTGCGTGTGTGTGTGTGTGTGTGTGTGTGTGTGTGGTGTGTGTGTGCGTGCGTGCGTGCGTGCGTGCGTGCGTGCGTGCGTGCGTGCGTGCGTGCGTGCGTGTGTGTGTGTGTGTGTGTGTGTGTGTGTGTGTGTGTGTGTGTGTGTGAGTGTGTGTGTGTGTGTGTGTGTGTGTGTGTGTGTGTGTGTGTGTGTGTGTGTGAGTGTGAGTGTATATATACACACACACATATATACATACATGTGTGTGTGTGTGTGTGTGTGCGCGCGTGTGGATGTGAATGCACGTGCGAGCGTGTATGTGCGTGTGCGTGCGTTTGTCTTCTTGTTTGTTTATTTGTGTAGTTTCAAAATAAGATGAAAATACGCTTATTAACAAATCCTCTTCCTTCCTTCTGGGAAAACGCTCGAACATCTCCAAGGACTGGCCATCATTGCGAGCCAGCATTCTGTCAAAACTGACATGGGGGAAGGGGGTAGGAGGGAGAGGAAGTGGAGAGGGAAGACGGGAACAGGCGGGGGGAGGGGGGGAGGGGCAGCCCAGAAAGCCTAAGGGAAGAGGGTGGGAGGGATGAGAGGCAGGGGAGGGGGTGGAGGAGGTGGGCCCAAGTGACCACTGATCTTGAAGTCAACATGCCAAAGAGATAAAGCCTGTCGGCGATGTGAGCAAACGTCCTCCTAAGCCTTCAACACACGTCCTCCAAAGCCTTCAACAAACGTCCTCCAAAGCCTTCAACATAAGTCCTCCAAAGCCTTCACAAACGTCCTCCAAAGCCTTCAACACACGTCCTCCAAAGCCTTCAACAACGGCCTCCAAAGCCTTCAACAAACGTCCTCCAAAGCCTTCACAAACGTCCTCCAAAGCCTTCAACAAACGGCCTCCAAAGCCTTCAACAAACGTCCTACAAAGCCTTCAACACAGTCCTCCAAAGCCTTAAACACAGTCCTCCAAAGCCTTCAACACAGACCTCCAAAGCCTTCAACAAACGTCCTCCAAAGCCTTCAACACAGTCCTCCAAAGCCTTCAACAAACGTCCTCCAAAGCCTTCAACAAACGTCCTCCAAAGCCTTCAACATACGTCCTCCAAAGCCTTCAACAAACGTCCTCCAAAGCCTTCAATATACGTCCTCCAAAGCCTTCAACAAACGTCCTCCAAAGCCTTCAACAAACGTCCTCCAAAGCCTTCAACACAGTCCTCCAAAGCCTTCAATAAACGTCCTCCAAAGCCTTCAACAAATGTCCTCCAAAGCCTTCAACAAACGTCCTCCAAAGCCTTCAACACACGTCCTCCAAAGCCTTCAACACACGTCCTCCAAAGCCTTCAACATACGTCCTCCAAAGCCTTCAACAAACGTCCTCCAAAGCCTTCAACAAACCTCCTCCAAAGCCTTCAACATCCTCCAAAGCCTTCAACATACGTCCTCCAAAGCCTTCAACAACTCCAAAGCCTTCAACAACGTCCTCCAAAGCCTTCAACACCGTCCTCCTATCAACACTCAGACAAAGCTTTCAACACAGTCCTCCTATCAACACTCACAAAGCCTTCAACACAGTCCTTCTATCAACACTCACAGACAAAGCCTTCTACACAGCGCTCCTATCAACTCACAGACAAAGCCTTCAACACAGCGCTCCTATCAACACTCACAGACAAAGCCTTCAACACAGTGCTCCTATCAACACTCACAGACAAAACCTTCAACACACTCCTATCAACACTCACAGACAAAGCCTTCAACACAGTCCTATCAACACTCACAGACAAAACCTTCAACACACTCCTATCAACACTCACAGACAAAGCCTTCAACACAGTCCTGCTATCAACACTCACAGACAAAGCCTTCAACACAGTCCTGCTATCAACACTCACAGGCAAAGCCTTCAACACGGTCCTCCTATCAGCACTCACAGACAAAGCCCACCCCACCCGTCCCCCTCTGCCCCCACTTTACTCTCTTTATCCTCCTCCTCCTCCTCCTCCTCCTCCTCCTCCTCCTCCTCCTGTTGCTGCTTCCCTCCCTGCCTTCCCGAAAGGTCTGGGGATAGTAGTTGTATTCCAAAATTCGGAAGCGCCCACTTAGTATTCAGTGTCCAGTCAGCACAGTCAGTCCTCCTTCCCCGCCCCTCCTCCTCTCCCTACACCCCCTTCCCACCCCCCCCCCACCCCCACCCCCCAATCCCCGACCGCCTTCCTTCAATTGCTCCATCAATCAACCCTAGTGAAACTCAATTACATCGTGATCTGATGAAACCATCACCACCACCCTCGCCCCACCCCTCTCTCTCCCTCATCACACCCCCAAACTATTTCTCCCTCACCCGCCCAGAGGGACTTCATAGTCTCTGGCACTCGTTCTCCTCTCTCTCTCTCTCTCTCTCTCTCTCTCTCTCTCTCTCTCTCTCTCTCTCTCTCTCTCTCTCTCTCTCTCTCTCTCTATGTGTTTGTACTCGATAGTCAAAGGAAATCTGTTGTTATTATATTAATGCATCTTTATTTTCCTTCGTCGTTAAAACCCCCTCATATTATATAGATCCCTTCTTTAGTAGGGGATGTGGCCTGAACTGAATAAACCGTTCTCCATTTCCATTTCCCTTTTCTTCTTCTTCTTCTTCTTCTTCTTCTTCTTCTTCTTCTTCTTCTTCTTCTTCTTCTTCTTCTTCTTCTCTTTTCTGTTTTCCGCAGGGCTGGGTGGAAAAGAGCATGTGTATAATTTGCTTATCCCTGGAAAAATAAATTTCGTTCGTTCGTTCATTCGTTCGCGCCATACCGCTGATAAATTGTAAGGTAATAAAAAAAAAAACTATGCTCAACCATAGATATCATAATACACACTCAGATGCGTCGTTGCTATTACCATTGCAGAGAAAGGCGGTTGGTTGTCTTGCCCAGTGTGCTGTTCACATTAAAACACAATACTATATCATCAAATGATTACTTTTTTCAGCAGAAAAAAAAAAAAAAAACTGCAAAAAGTCGGAAATTGTGATGCTTGTCTCATTTTCACCCCCCCCCCCCCCCCCCCCTCCTCCCCAGAAAAAAGACACTATTGCTCTCCCGCCCATCCCCCACCCCCATCCGCCCCCCAACCTCTGTCCGATCTGCTTCCGCTTCCTGTTTGCTGGTGGAATCAACGCTGACCAATCAGCACGCTTTGCCCCACATGTTACCAGTGACACGCCGCACCTCTCTGGGCTGAAGGTTCGTATCTGTCTCCTCCTGTCACTTTCTCGCCCTTCTTCACGCCAGTCGCTCGTTCTCTGTCTGTCTGTCTGTCTGTCTGTCTGTCTGTCTCTGTCTCTCTCTCTCTCTCTCTCTCTCTCTCTCTCTCTCTCTCTCTTCTCTCTCTCTCTCTCTCTCTCTTGTACTCGATAGTCTGTGTGTGTGTGTGTGTGTGTGTGTGTGTGTGTGTGTGTGTGTGTGTGTGTGTGTGTGTGCGCGCGCGCGTGCGTGCGTGTGTGTGTGTGTGTGTGTGTGTGTGCGCGTGTGCGCGCGTGTGTGTGTGTGTGTGTGTGTGCCGTGTGTGCGTGTTGTGTGTGTATGCCTGTCTGTCTGTCTGTCTGTCTGTCTGTGACTCTGTGTGTGTGTGTGAGTGTGTGTGTGTGTGTGTGTGTGTGTGTGTGTGTGTGGTGTGTGTGTGTGTGTGTGTGTGTGCGTGCGTGCGTGCGTGTGTACGTGCGTGCGTGCTTGTGTGTGAATCTTATCCAAAACACGTTCAAAACTGTCTCCGCCAGATAGATATAGGGATCGTCGGCATGTCTAAGAACTTTCTCCTGTCCTCTGGTGGTATAGGAATCGTCAGCATGTCTAAGAACTTTCTCCTGTCCTCTGGTGGGTATAGGATCGTCAATCGTCAGAACTTTCTCCTGTCTAAGAACTTTCGCCTGTCCTCTGGGGGCCGCCTGATGGGTATAGGAATCGTCAGCATGTCTCTAGAACTTTCTCCTGTCCTCTGGTGGGTATAGGAATCGTCAGCATGTCTTAGAACTTTTCTCCTGTCCTCTGGTGGGTATAGGAATCGTCAGCATGTCTTAGAACTTTCTCCTGTCCTCTGGTGGATAGAAGAATTGTCGGCATGTCTAAGAACTTTCTCCTGTCCTCTGGTGGAGATAGGAATTGTCAGCATGTCTCAGAACTTCCTCCTGTCCACTGGCACCGCCTGGTGGATATAAGAATGAATTTCATTCAGCACGTCGCACTGCGCGTCGGTCTGCTTCTCACAATCAGCTGAAAGCCATTTCACACACACACACACACACACACACACACACACACACACACACACACACACACACACACACGTGTGCGCATGCGCTCGCGACGCACGCACGCACTCACGCATGTACGCAATCACGCGCGCATGCACACGCACACACGCACGCACATACCTACATATGGATGATAGATAGATAGATATAGATAGATAGATAGATAGATAGATAGATAGATAGATAGATAGATAGATAGATAGATAGATAGATAGATGATGCGTACGTAATGTGCGTTTATGTATACGTACGCAAGTAACGCGCGCGCGCGCGCGCGCGCGCACGCGCGCGTGTGTGTGTGTGTGTGTGTGTGTGTGTGTGTGTGTGTGTGTGTGTGTGTCTGTCTGTCTGTCTGTCTGTCTGTCTGTCGTGCGTGCGTGCGTGCGTGCGTGCGCGTGTGAGCGCGTGCGTGCGTGTGTGCATGTGCCCTGTCAAAATCAATCGAAGAGAAAAAAGCAACCAAAATATTCAGGGCAGCAGTGCAGTGCCTTCTCCGCTGGGTGCCTCATGGCGACTTGGTAAGGTTGTGTGTACAGGGGGAAGTCGGAGTCAGCCTGCAGCGAGGCCGTCGTCGTGCCTTTGAGGGGAAGAACAGAAGATGGGACACACTCGTTTACACAACGGGCTGCCTACCTGGGTAGTGCCGACTGAAGAGCTGCCAGCTGGCGCTTGAT
The DNA here is from genome assembly GCA_016801955.1 of Conus betulinus. Lineage (NCBI taxonomy): Eukaryota > Metazoa > Mollusca > Gastropoda > Neogastropoda > Conidae > Conus > Conus betulinus. The sequence goes on from JADBJO010002880.1 coordinate 79,871, forward strand.
GCAGTCGTTTCCCGTGTCATCCAGTCAGTATCGTTCAATATCGATCACTCATTTTCCTTACTTCCTTCATTCGTTCGATTTTTCACGCAGATTGCATGGCTGTGTGTAACGTGTCACCCATACCAATGGCCAAACTGGCCTCTCTTCCGAAAGTTGGTTATGGAATTTTACGTGTGTGCAAGATATCATGCGTGCTTTCACACACGGAACCTCGGTTTCTAGTCTCATTCGAAGGACTGTCTGGGAAATGGAGTCAGATCAATTGTTAACTCCGACGGAAAAATCATCCGGTGCCGACAAGGCCAGGCGGAGATTCGAACCCGCAACCCCAGGATCACCAAGATGACGAGTCCGGCGCTCTACCAACTGAGCTATTCCGGTCTCCAGTTCACATATGTAAAAGAGTTGATACTCTGTGGCTACTAGTTTCCCAACCAGTAACATGCAGACAAAACTAAAACTAAACCAAGTCACAGAAATAGCTACAATTGACGTCCTGTAAGAGGTGTGTGTGTGTGTGTGTGTGTGTGTGTGTGTGTGTGTGTGTGTGTGTGTGTGTGTGTGTGTGTGTGTGTGTGTGTGCGGAAAAATGATTTGCTCGCGCAGGATATGCGTCCCCTTAGAGGTCACGGCTTTGATTTCCTTAATTATCTTTCCACGACAGTGCATTCTGGATGCCTATTTTCAAACATCATGGTCATTACTGACCATGTTATGAATAGATGGTCCAATGATGGCTCTCTCCTGACCTGCTGCAGATTTTTGGGCTCTCTCTCTCTCTCTCTCTCTCTCTCTCTCTCTCTCTCTCTCTCTCTCTCTCTCTCTCTCTCTCTCTCTCTCTCTACTGCGACCGAATTTAGTTTGAATCTCGTCTCTCTGTCTTTGTTTCTATCTCTCTGTCTGTCTGTCTCTGCCGCTCTGTCTCTCTCTCTCTCTCTCTCTCTCTCTCTCTCTCTCTCTCTCTCTCTCTCTCTCTCTCTCTCTCTCTCTCCTCTCTCTCCTCTCTCTCTCTCTCTATGTTTAACATGAACGAATACAAAAAAGCAAAGCTCTCTCTCTCTCTCTCTCTCTCTCTCTCTCTCTCTCTCTCTCTCTCTCTCTCTCCTCTTAACATGAACGAATACAAAAAAAAAGCAAAGCTCTCCTCTCTCTCTCTCTCTCTCTCTCTCTCTCTCTCTCTCTCTCTCTCTCTCTCTCTCTCTCATCTAGTTCACCCAGAAGCACGCAGGCATCAATCACTGTACGGTGGGAGTGAGCAGTGGACCGAGTGGATGCCATATGATACCCCTCACCCCCACCCCCCACCCCCACCCCACACTCCCCACACCCCCCACCCCCACCCCCCTCAACTCATTGGTCTCTGTCAGCGTTTCCGACCCGTTCACCCGGGAGGTAGAGCAGGGGTGGTGGTGGCGGTGGTGGTGGTGGGGGTAGGGGGATAGGGTGCGACCAAAACAACTGGCGCAATTGGTAACCAAATACAACATGATTTGTGCTCCTCAGTGTTGTCCCTTTGGAATACGAGTCTATTCGGGTAGTCAGGGAAGAGGAAAGAAGGGGATGGGAAAAACAGACCGGTAGAGACAGATAGACAAATAGACTGAAGCCGATGGGTAATTGTTTTTGGTTGACCGATTGAGTGAGAGTGAGTGAGTGAGTGAGTGAGTAAGTGAGTAAGTGAGTGAGTGAGTGAGTGGAGTGAATGGATGGATGGGTGGGTAGGTGGGTTGGTTCGTAGGTTGATTGACTAGATGATTAATCTTGTGATTGATTGATTGATTGATTGATTGATTGATTGATTGATTGATTGATTGACTGGTGGGTGGGTAGGTGGGTTGGTGGGTTGGTTGGCAGGTTGATTGGTTGGTTGATTGACTAGTAGATTAATCTTGGGATTAACTGATTCATTGGTTGGTTGGTTGGTTGGTTGGTTGGTTAGTTGGCTGGTTGGTTGGTACGTTGGTTGTTGGTTGATTGATTGATTGACTGATTGGATAATTAATCATTGAGTGACTAAATGATTCATAGACTGATATGATTGACTGATTGGATAATAAATCATTGAGTGAGTAAATGATTCATAGACTGATAATTTGATCAATTAACTGAATGGCTAATTGATTGATTGACTGATTGATTGATATCCGAGGATGAAAATTTAGGTGAAGGGCCAGCCTTACACTCTGTCCCGATCATGCACACATCATTTCTATGCATTTATATTGTTTATATCGACACATCAAAATAAAATCTTCCAGCTCAGAGAGAGCCGGATTCGGATCTTTATTCTTTTCAGGCCAAAGCCTCTCAAAGACCGGTGCCCACACAGAAATGGGAAGACAGATGAGCAAATGTTGTACATGATGAATATTGTACATGATGAATATTGTACATGATGAATATCGGAGATGATGAATACTGTACATGATGAATATTGGACATGATAAATATTGCACATGATGAATGATGTACATGAAAAACATTGGACATGATGAATATTGTACATGATGAATATTGGACATGATAAATATTGTACATGATGAATGTTGTACATGATGAATATTGTACATGGTGAATATTGGACATGATAAATATTGTACATGATAAATGTTGTACGTGATGAATGTTGT